>CAUYON010142604.1:0-25200 GCA_963573935.1 Arctocebus calabarensis
ACATAGGATTCATGCTTCTCCATTCCTGTGATATTTCACTAAGAATAATGTGTTCTACCTCCATCCAAGTTAGTACAAACACTGCAAAGTCTCCATTGTTTTTGATGGCTGAGTAATAGTACATGGTATACATATACGATAGCTTACCAATCCATTCCTGGGTTGAAGGACATTTAGGCTGTTTACATTTTAGGAATTGTAAATTGGGCTGCAATAAACAGCCTTGCACAAGTGTCTTTATAATAAAAGTTTGGTTTTTTTTCTTCTGGATAGATGCCCAGTAATGGGATTGCAGGATCAAACGGAAGGTCTAGATTGAGTTCTTTGAGCTTTCTTCATACTTCCTTCCAAAAAGGTTGTATTCATTTGCAGTCCCACCAGCATTGTAAAAGTGTTCCTTTCTCCCCACATCCACACCAGCATCTGCAATTTTGAAATTTTGTGATATAGGCCATTCTCGCTGGAGTGAGATGGTATCTCAGGGTGGTTTAAATTTGCATTTCTGTAATAATTAGGGATGATGAGCATTTTTTCAAGTGTTCAATGGCCAAAATGATTTTTATGTCTATTATTAAACTTTTTTTTTGTGCTAAAATAATATTGAACATTGTTTTGGAAAAATTTCATTGAAGTCCCCATTATAAAATTTACTTTCTAAGTTTTGGCAGATTCTTCACTTCTTTGCACTGCTTTTTCCATTAAATAAGAGAGTTTGCCTATTAGAAGTTTCCATTGTAAGTTTTTTTTTTAATTTTTTCCTCAAATATAGAATTATCTGCTTGAATTAAAGCTTATGCAGATGCCCTGTATTTAAACAAAATAAAAAAGTTTGTGTAAAGTAGAGGTGGACTTGAAACTTATCCAATAGGAATTTAATTGTCTTAAAGTGACCCCCCAACACAGCTCAGCAAATGACACACAATCAGTAACTAAATTGTGCAAAGTCTCTAGTTATGTTATTCTGTAACTAGTAACAGACCATGTCAACATTTGTTTTTCATCATGAGACACACAAGATGATGATCATATGTGCAATGGTATCTGACTAACTTAATTTTTATACTTTTCCTTCCAATTCAATATTAGACTACAAGAAGAAAAATGTCTTCCATATGATAAACTGGTATCCAGTTTAATTAGGAAAATTTTATTTCATTCATGATCATATGTATATAGTAAGTATTAGTAATGGGTCACTTGAGACATACCTGTGCCTCAAAATAATTGCAACACACTTACTTCAAAATGCTATTGATTTAAAAATGGGTCTATGCTTCAGATGACACTAATGGCTTGATATTTTGGGTGAATAGCTAAACACATGTAAAGGATCCTCTCTGAAAATAAGGAAATCCTCAAATAAACTTGCAAATGCACAAGGGAAAGCTATCTAAAGCAAATTCAGGTTAAAGGTAGGTTAAGTGCATTGGACAAGGGCTTTAAGACATCTGTAGAAACAATCCCAACATAAATACAAACAATCGTGTTAGACGACATTTTGCTGTAGTAACAAACAATCACAAATTGTTTGTTGCTCAAGGTGATGAAGATTAATCTCTTGCTTCCACAAATTATGCTGAGATTCCAGGTAATCTTCCAGGTTGCTAGTCTCTACATGAAGAATCAGCAATGCGCCTCCGTAATAAACATCCACTCCTGGATTACAGAGACAGAGAAAGAGAGTGCTCTAACCTGATAAGGACACATTTCACTTCTTAAATTTTGTTTACTACATCAAATAATTTAAATAACATCAACATCAAGAAGGTAGGACACTGTAATTTCCCTTTGTTTATGGAAGGTTAAGTAGAAATGCTGGTGAGAAGCATCCATATTTGTCACTATTTGTAAATCAGTAACAGTTTGAATAGTCCAAAGCTTGTGTCTTATGTTGCCTTATTTGAAGAAATTCTTACATGACTCAATTAATCCTGGATATGTTATCTCTTTTATCATTTTCCATTTAGATATTACATATATGTATTTTAGGAGACATTTGAATTTGCCTTAACTCCTAGGGTCCAGCTATTAATGGCACTTTGCCATGTTGCTGTACTTAACTACTGTAAGAAACTGATATTTTGTGTGATTCTGAGTATACACATCAATTGTACATTCAATAGACTTTTTTTTTTGCCAAAGAAGAAAAACAGAGGAAAAGCTGAACCCCTTATGTCTATTTCCTTAGCTTCTGCATCTATTGTCCCACCCATTGTGCTTTGTTCTTCCATTAACATCATCCACTCATCTTCTTCCACCATCTTTTCATTTCCAACATCAAATATCATGACACACAATACTGGACAGCAGATCATTATTAAAGTTTTAGGGGTCAGTCACGGGGGACGGAGCAACTGTAGAATGGTATGTCATGAAGGAAAGTTTTAATTTAATACTAGACATCTTCCTAGTTAAAAGTACTTCAAGCATCTTCACATATTTTCTCTACAGGCCCAGCTCTCACTATATTATTAGTCTCTCTATTCTCTTCCCCTAGGTATTAGTCAAAGACTTTCATAACCTGGTAAACCTATTAAGTATAACAGAATAATTATCTCTTCCAGATCTAACAAAGACAAGGTTCTTATTTGCCTCTCTCAAAACTCACTGAGGTACATGAATGAAGAAGAAAATAATAATTTTAATTCAGAATACATAGCCAGATAAAGAACAAGTCAGCCAACACGTGTAAATAAGAGATGAATTTTTCTTTAACATCATAGACTGTGGACAGAGCAACTTCGGGGGTCATGGATATCAGATGGGGTCCTTCTTGTTATGTTTGTGTTATGTGCTGTATACAATGAGTTTTACAAGATCTCACAATTGTCTTAGGATTTTCATCTAATACTGTCCACAAAACTTGTTACTTTCTTACTGGTTAAATTTCAAAGACCCAGAAGTAGCATGTGAATCAAGAAAGCACCATGGGTTTCAGACAAACTTTGACCTCTAAGAGGCAGAGAACAGAATTGAAAATTTCATAAAAACACCTTTATTCTCAAGGTCAGCTCAGTGGGGTCCAAGAAGTATAGAATAGGTGAGAATGAAAGCTAATCAAGAAAGGAAATTCTTTCAAACAACAACATCAGTCACAAAGCAGTGATTCACCATCAGGAAGGATACGAGTTGCTTCAGTTCTTATTTTAACCAAAATGTCCCTTTTGGTTTTCCTTGATGCTCAAATCCAGTTCTGAGGAATGTTCTACTACAGGTTTCTGTCTTATGTCTCATAAATAAATCAGCAAGATAAAAATAGCCGCTTCTCTCAAAGTTAAAGCAAAATAAAAGTCAAATTTTGGCAATCATCTGCTACTCCTTCCTTTTCTATTTTCTTATAATAATATTTAATTAACTTCAAGGATACAAAATTGTTCAAGGATGAGTGTGGGCTGATTTTTGAAAAAAACAAAGTTATATTTCTCAGAATTATTTAAAGTCTGTGATTAGAAAAAATGTCATATTGAAAATGAAAGTTATTTTATTCTCTTTTATTTGAAAAGCCCACTAGTAATAAAAATATTTGGGGATATACTCATATCTCTTTTACTAAAAGACACATAGTGCTTCTGTTGCAAGAAGTCTTAAGACTCTTGGGGCTATGAGAATAAACCAAAGATGGTTTGCCTGCTGTGTTTGTGCATATAATAATTCCTGAAGTTTTTGGGAGCTTTTCATAAGGAAGAGTTGTAGATGAATGTTCCTCATAGGTTCTGAAAAGTTCCATGTTTTACCTCTGCAGGTAACTTATGCATTTTTCATATAAGTGCAGAAATTTAGCTGACACTTAGAGGCAGCTAATTGTTTCAATGGATGCCAATACTTTCTTGTCATCTTTCTCTGTTCTTTGGAAAGAGATGGAGGAGTTTTAGATATCATTTACAGTGTTAGTTTTTTTGTTCTGATAATTAGAACTTTGATATATTGACAATTCATTTATTATAATACAAAGAGATTAATGTGGTTATTCTAGAATCAAAGGATGCTATTTCATATTCATTAAATATCAAATAACAGCACAGAACTAAGGAACTAAGGGATTTTTTTTTTTTTTTGAGACAGAGTCTCACTCTGTCACCCCCGGTAGAGTGCCATGGCATCACAGCTGACAGCAACCTCAAACTCTTGGGCTTAAGTGATTCTCTTGCCTTAGCCTCCCAATTAGCTGGGACTATGGGTGCCCACCACAATGCCCAGCTATTTTTTGTTGAGGTTCTCATTGTTGTTTAGCAGGCCTAGGTCAGGTTCAAACTCGCCAGCTTCAGTGTATGTGGCCAGTGCTGTAACCACTGTGCTATGGGCACTGAGCCAGGGATGAATTATTTTTATTTAGTCACTTAGCAATTCTAAATGTTGATGAGAGTATAACTTTGTACTTTAAATCTAAAAATGCCATTGGAGAATTTACATTAAATGTAAATATACCTATATTTATATAAATATACATTTATATAAAGTTAAATGAAAATATAACTTTCATCTTTGTCTGGAGGCATAGAAAACTATCACTTCCACCCTTACAACAACAGAAAGCTGGGTTTCCTACAAAAATCACAGCCTTCTTAAACATATCAGAGAGCTGATCTCCCAGGGAAACTAACTAACCCAAAATATGAGAAAGACACCTTTCCTAAGAGAAAGTGAATATGGATGTTAGCTTTTCTAAGGGAGATATAAGTGAGCATACAAGCTATGAAGAATAATTTTTGATGAATGTAATCGATTTATGAATAAAGAATACTGCAAACATACGAAAAATTCACTCCAACTCACAGGCTGTTGTCTACAGACCTGGCTAGGTACTCCTAAGAAGCAATGCAGGGCAAGGGAATCAGCAGCATCTCTTATGTTGAAGCCCTGAGTGACGGGAATAGCAACTATCATGAGGAAGGCAAGAAATCTTGTTTGGATACATCTTCCCTGTTTCTCCATAAAGGAAAAATATTAAGCATCTAAGAAGAACTATAATAAGTCCTGTCAGACTGAGGCTATAGATAAATGCCTATCAAATTGAGGAAAGAAAAAACAGAAAATTCCTTTTTTTTTTTTTCCTAAGGGAAGAGGCAGAAAACATCCTAGGATGAGATCAATAATGTTCCCCTACACAACAGCATGATCGTTGAGAGAGACCAACCCCCAAGAATTAGGAACATGTCATCTGCCTAAGACTGAGGCTAAAACAGAACAGCAGAGAAAGTCTTCCCTTTTGCCACTTACAAAGGGTCAAGTAAGAACAGTCTAATAGATCGTTCCTAAAGGAGCAGAAGCAATAAAGAGATACTCTTCTTTGTTATGTAAGCATACAAAGGAGACATAAGTGAAGAAATGAATGGACATTATAAAAATTCTTCTAGGACTCACCCTAAAAAGAAGGTAATGCTATAGGAAACTAAAGAGCATAAAGCACTGTGTTAAAATCAAAATAACAAAAAAAATCCCCAAACTAAGCTCAGTTCTTAATTAGATTTACTCAATACTTTACACAAAGGACTACAAAAAGAATAAGTAAGCCTATTTCTAGAAGATACACCTCAGTCTCTATTGACTTTTAAAGACAGATCTCTAACAATCAATAATAAAACACACGAATGGAAAGGAAAAAAAATCAATTCTGTCAAAAGACAAAATATCAACAAAATCAAATCCAAATATGACACTAATGTTAAATCAGACAGGAAATAGGAATAATTACTAATATGTTAAAAGCTGTAGTGGAAAAGATGAATGAACAGATAGGGAATTTTAGCAAAAATGTAAAAAAATGTAAATGGTACAAACGAAAACAGAGTAACAGTTTAAAAAAAATGTCTTTAGTAAGTTTACCAATCAACAGATTTTGCAGTTGAGAAAAAAATCAGTGGGTCTCATTCTAGGTCAACAGTTATGACCTAAATTAGATCACAAAGAGAAATATGAATCAAGAAAATATAGAATCAAAGATATGTGGGACAGTTGCATTTGTTCTATTCCTTATGTGACTGGAATTACAGAAGAAAAAGGGGTACAAAGAACAGCAGAAAGATGTTTGGACACATAAGGGCAGAAAATTTTCTAAAAGTCATGAAAGATACTAAATAATACATCTGGAATCTCAGATAAGACTAAAAAGTAATTGTTTCTCACCCAAAACACACATATGTACACAAGATGTATCTTAATAAAAGTCTTGAGAACTAAAGATAAAAACAATAACTTGAAATTAGTCAGAGATAAATGGCATAAGCATAAGAACTTTACCAGGCTAGAAATTATATGTAGGCAAGAAAACAGTATAGTAACATGTTTAAATTGCAGAAAAAGTGTGTGTGGGGGGATTTGGTCCAATGAAATTCTGTATGTAACACAAATATTTATGAAATATAGAGGAGATAAAACAACTTTCAGACAAATAATAAGAGAGAAAGCTTATTTTTGGCATTCTTATTCTCTATGAAATGTTAAAAGGAAGTTTTCCAGGTAGAAGAATTATGATACCAAACAGATACTTTCATCTACATAAAGAAATGAAGTACTTTAAGTGACACAATTGAAGGTAAATGCAACACTTACAAAATTATTTTAGGGCGGCACTTGTGGCTCAGCGAGTAGGGCGCCGGCCCCATACACTGAGGGTGGAGGGTTCAAGCCCAGCCCTGGCCAAACTGCAAACCCCCCCCAAAACAGAAAAAAAAATAGCTGGGCGTTATGGTGGGTGCCTGTAGTCCCAGCTACTCTAGAGGCTGAGACGAGAGAATCACCTAAGCCCAGGGGTTGGAGGTCGCTGTGAGCTGTGATGCTACGGCATTCTACTGAGGGCAATAAAGTGAAACTCTGTCTCTTAAAAAAAAATTATTTTAATTGCTCTAAAAGGTGATTGCCTAAAATAAAATGAGTATCCACAGATATTATATTTATAGCCTGTGTTAAAGGTAAACTATATTACAGTATTGCTGTCAATGGGTATCATCTATTAATATGGTTATTATTTTACACATAAAATTATATAATGTTAAAGGTAAGCTGTGAGTGTTCAAAGATTTATATTATAAACCCTAGGGTAACTTACAAAAGTATTTTAAAAATAGATATTAAATAATAAGCCAATATTGGAAATAAAATAGATCTATAAAACCACTCAGTTCAAAACTTCTGCTTCCAGGAAAATTAAGTATATATATGTGTGTGTATATATATGTTTCCCTATTTCTACTAGTAAGTACAATTAAAAATTGTGAATATCATATATAAAACAAGTTTAAGAAGACTGAAAAGTAGAAAGAAGATGGTAACTTCTCTACTCTAGCCAAGCCCTACAGAAAATCTATGATCTACTCCTACACCCATGGCACTAAGGTAAAGTGGAAAGACTATGCTTTCACACTTACAAGATTGTCAGATGTGTTCCAAAACTTCACGAGGGATGTGTGAGAGAAGGATCGGTTGGGAACTAGGACCTCATACATGCTGATTACTGAGAAACTCACTTCAGTGTCAGTACCATGTGAGAGGCTAAGACTTTACTCACATTGAGCAGAAACAAGGACCACAGTCCTGTCAAGTGGAATGTTGTCAAGGGAGGCCTGGAGAAAAATCAGGATATTCATCATCACCCAGCATTAATAAGGCCAAACCAACACAATGCCAGTAAACATGTCATGGGGAGCCAGTACTCCCACCACCACTCAGCAATGATGAGAACACCTCCCCTTCCAACTGTCCACCATGTCCAACAGAGAATCCTTGTTTCTGTCAGCAATAAGGTGGCAGAATACTTTCTCGTCAGGATGGTGTCAGAATAAGTCTGCTAAAATAGAAGGTATAAATAAAATCCAAACTTTCATAGCATAATACAAAATGAGCAACATTCAATGGAAACTCCTTCATCATACTAAGAACTGACAAGATATCAAACTGAATGAAAAGACAAAAGATACAAAACTGAATTTGTAGAGATTTTAGTATCACATGACAAAAATATCGAAGCAAATATAATACAAATGCTTTAATGGAAATTATAAACATAGCTGAAGCAAATTTAAAAAATTAGAAAGTGTCAGTTAAAAACATTAGAAATCTCATTTAAGCATAGAAAATACAAAGGGGAACCAGATGGAAATTTTAATACTAAAAAATACAGTAACCTAAATAAAAAACTCAGATGGTGTACATAGCAGTGGAATGGAGGAGCAGAGGAATGAATCAGTGAACTGGAAAATGAAATAATAGAAACGAACAAATGTAGAAAAAAGACAAAAATAGCTAGAGAAAAATACAACAGTGCCTGATGTGGCTTTAAATATATGTAAATTCAGCATTTACATTATAAATGGAGGAGGGTAATGAGACATGAAGAATGTAGAGTTTTTATATTTAACTCAAACTAGTAGGATGAAGATAGCAGTATACTGTGATAAGTTATGTGCATATAATATCTACATCAAGTATTGCAAAAGCTATAAAAAAGATATATCAAAAATACTATAAGTTACATGCCTTGAGCTGTTTTAAGAAAAAAAAATCCACTATAAGTAAATCTAATTGAAATTCAAAAAATATTGCAGGAACTAACAGGAAGTTACCTGTACCTGTCACAAATAACTGATTGATAGAAAGAAAACAATGAAACAAAACACAGAAGAAACATAAAACAAAAGTACATTGAATATGATTGCTTTGTTGAACAACACGTTCTTTTCAAGTGGTGACAGAAAATATACCAAAACAGAAAATATTCTGAGCCATAAAACAAATAATTAGCAAAAAAATTAAACGATATTGAGTATGTTCCTAGGCACAATGAGATTAAACTAGAAATTAATAAAACTAATAGGGAAATGTAGAGAGACTTAGAAACTAAAAACAACCAAACAAAAATAAAACACTTCTAAATAATCGTGAGGTCCAAGAGATAATCTAAATGAATATCCAAAAGTGATATTTGATATGAATTGAATGAAAATGTAAAATACACCACCGATGGTACATAGTTAAAGCAGTGCTGAAAATAAAATGATAAATGTGTATACATTAGAAAAGTGAAAAAAGATTAAATTGATGATCTTATCTCTCAAGATTTTAGAAAAAGAAGGACCAAAATAAAAAAATACAAATAGGAGAAAGGAAATTATAAATACCAGAAATCAATAAAATTGTAATACAAGATAAACTGGAAAATTCAATGAAATAGAAAGCAAGTTGTAAAAGGATGTGTAAAGTATGATGTGATATGCTTAGAAATAAACATATATATATTATCTGTTGTAAGTAGATAATTACATATATTATAAAAGTATGAAAATGTTCATAGATATCATATGTATTTCAGGACAGTGGTTAATGTCTGAGGAAGAAGGGAGGCAAAGAGATAGGGAGGATTACATAAGGAACTTTAACTATATTTTTATTGCTTTATTTGAGATGATGTGAAGCAAAAGGTCCATGTATATTTATTATACTATTCTCCAAATTTTTCTGTATGTTTGAGATATATTAAAATAAAAATATTAGATTAAAAAAAATAGAAAGTGGTTCTCTGAAAATAATAGTAAAATGGATGAGCCATTAGCAAGGCTGACAAAGAAAAAAAGAGAGAAGACACAATAACCAATATTGAAAATAAAGTAAGCTATATCATTATAGACCCTATAGAAATCCAAAGATTTATAAGTAAATACTATAAGTAATTCTACAAACATAAATTTAACAGCATAGATGAGATAGACCAATTCCCCTAAAGACAAAAACTAGCACTACTCAATGTGAACTAAATCACCTACATAACCCTGCAGCTATTAAAGATAGAAAATAAGATATGGCAGACCTGAACAATGCTATCTAATTGGCAGTTCACAGAACATTACACCAAACAACAGCAAAATACAATTTTTTTTCATGTGAACATGAGACGTTCAATTCAATAGTACTTATTCTGAGACTAAAAGTTAAATATACATACATACACATATACTGTGTAATATATAGATATACTCATTATGTATATAACATTATATATATATGTACACACATAAAATTATGAAAACAAACCATTTTGATACATCATAAATAACATGTGAGTTGTATTAACATGACCCAATGGTTAAAAATCCTGGGAAAACTAATCCAGTGAAAAATTTAAGACTCAATATTTTCAATATCATTTTTTCTACAGGCCTTGCTGATTTTTTCTTTTGGTTTAAATGAATGTATATAAAAAAAAGCTCCTCAAATATTTGTATTAAAATAATATATTTAAGTAGTTTTAGCCAAAATCTTACATCTTATAAAATAAAGCTGATTCTAGACACAGGAAATAAAATATCACAGAGATGAGTTGAGGATTGTTAGCACTATTCCTGAAGAGTTCCGCTGTCAACTAAACAAAAACAAAGTAAAACAAAAAGCAACAATAGCAACCACTCCACACGGTCATCTCCCCATTCTTATGAGAGATATTTCAACATTAATAATTTTGTGGTAACTGCATTGAAGAATAATGTTAGAATAGGGACATGCAATTTGGGGTTGGTAGTATTCCATTAGAATGACCAGTGCACTTAAACTGTCATAAACTCTAGTCACTTAGCAGGAGATTAAGGGAAGAAAAGCTAATCATAAGTGATAGAGGTTAAAATAATGCATTCAGTGGATATGTTGGCCATCTAACGGACATATTCAGAAAACAAACTAGTAAGTTGAGAGATCAATTTAAAGAACACACCCAGCAGTTAGCAGGAAGGAATAAAGAAATATAATGAGCAGAATAGGTATTGAGGCATCAACATTGTCATAATTGAGTACTAGGATTAGTAATAATCAAGCAGTGAGGAGAAAATACCTGAATAAATAGTACTTGATTAATTTCCTGAAATGAAAAAAATACTTCCAAATGTAAAAAATTATTTAATGCCAAATAAGATAAATGTTGTGTATGGTGAGGTGCCATAGTGAAAAACTATAAGAAAGTTTTAATTCATCAAAGACAGATAAAGCAGTTCCCCTACTGAGGAACAAAATTCAGCAGCTCCGTACTACTGACTTTGGCAGCGAACTGAATGAACGTAAGGTCAGCAAATCATATTTGTAAATGCCTTGTGTACATATCCCTCTTTTGTTTGATTTCCACTTTTATTTAGAGCCTAAACATTTAGATTTGAGGAAACCACTGGCATTGTGATCAGTTAAAAAACAGTAATTGTTACATGATATCAATTCTAATCTCAGCTGTGTCTAGTGTTAGGTTTTATGACAGAGCAAAATCCCTTTGAATTTGTGACTGCAGAGGTACTTAAGATGGGAACAGGGATGACCAAAGAACAGATGTGGTGTGGAGGGAAATTTACTGAGTTCAGTATACACAAATATGATATATACACATCATGGATAATTATACAGGGTGGCCATAAAATTCATGTGCAATTTTAAGTTGCACACTATTCTAAACTGCACATGAACTTCATGGCCACCCTTTATAATAACATAGTTTGGGATAAGAATTCTATAAGACTCATCCCAATTATGATTATCACTTCTGTTTCAAATAGAATGAAACAATAGAAAACTGAAATTTATACTGTAAACCTAGAAAGAACATAGATTAAAACAGTTTCTTACAATGTTATCAATGAGCTGACCATTTAGGAACTAATGGTTTTACTTCCTGAGGTAGGAACTCAGGCAGATTAGGACGCTGAAGCAATTCTTCCCTTTAAGATGATGTGCTGAAATTAAGGACCACAGGGCTTAGACTACAAGGGCTCAGAATTTGCAGAGGAACAGAGTTTAGCTGATGGTTTAGTCAAACGATAAGTGCAATAGAAAAAAACCTACCCTTAGCGCAGTTGACTCTAAAATATAGGACCCTCCATGTAAAGGTGAATTAGAAATAATCCTGGTAGGCCTGGTTACTGCCAGGGGTGTCTTTACATCAGAACAGGACTCTGAGTGAAATGATTGTGGATCACAAGCTAGACTTCACCTGCACAGAAAACTAGTTTTCATAACCCTCGGGCTCTGAGAGGCCTCTCCAGAAAAGTCAAGTGGCTTGTCTATATTCTCATGTTCCCAGGAAGAGCAAACAAATTTTCTCCAGAAAGCCCCATATCTTCAACTAGGCAGTAAAGCTTTCTTGCAGACTAATTCTAACAGCTATGGCTTTTTAAGTGAAAAAAATCACAATAAATAATGAGAAAAAAAAAATAAAAAGAAGAAGAAGGACCATGAGCAAGAGCCAGTAGAGAACACAGATAGAAAAATCAAATGCTCAAATTTTCAGATACTCTATTATCACCTGGGATAAAACATGATTTTTGTTAAGTAAACTTAAGTAGAAAAGGAAAGATCACAAATATAAGAAAAAATCAAGAAAATTTAAAAGTGAAATCATTGAAACCAAAATTATAAAAAAGCAAAGGAGAGAATTAGTGACAAAAAAAATTAATGACTGTAAGATTGATTTGGAAAAAATAAATCTAGAAAGCACAGAGACAGATGAAAATTATGTAAGAGAAGAGTAGAGAGAACTAGTTCAGCAAACAATATTTTTAAGCAAATGATAATTGAGAATTGTGTTTGTTCAGACTGCAAGGACAAAAATACCATGGACTGGTTGATGTAAATAAAAGAAATTTATTTTTCACAGTTCTGGTGGCTGGTTCAAGATCAGTGCCAGAAAATATGTGTTTGATGAAAATTCTCCTGAAGTATGTAAGGAAAGTGATTTAAAAAAAAAAAATCAGTACAAGTAGCCCAAAATCAAAGTGATAGAGACAAACCTAAATGTAGAAGTATAATTATAATACATGTAAATGATATAAAACATGTAAAATGCCTCACTTAAAAGGAGAAAATTTGTAGAAAAATTTTTTAAAAATCAAAATCCAAGCTATCATAAAAAGATAAGTCCTACATACACAAAAAGTTGAAAGATTGGGAAAATATATGCAATGGAAGTTATTATCAAATTAAACCTGGCCTAACTATATTAACAATAAATGAAGATAATTTTAAGGCAAAATATATACTAGGAAAATGAAACACTTATATACTGACCTAGATTTCAATTAACCAGGAAGATCATCAATTATAAATCCATATAACAGATTCAAAACATATAAAGCAAAAACCAACAGAACTAAAATAAGGAGACCAATCTACTAATGTAGTGAGAAATTTAGCATACCTTTGTCATTAATTGGTAGATTAAATATGGAGAAGTCAGCAAATAATATTGAAAACCTTAAAATGCACTTAAAAAATAACATTTAATCAGTTCTAGAATGATGAAGAGTAGGTAAGCTTATGCTCCCCATAAAAACAAAAATTCAAGCAAGTTAACTAGGAGTTAAACCCTTTCAGAAGTCTGGTAGACAAAGCCACAGAATAAACTGAAAAGTATGTATGGTTGGGTCCCTTTGTGGTCACCCCTTATCAGGGCCAGGGCTGGCCAGGTCTCTAGCCCCCAGCGTATCTAGGTTCCAGACACCAACTGCTTTGCTATCTAGCTCAGGAACAATTGCTCTTAGATGCCTGAGGGCTGTTTGCCTTAGTAGAAAGGAGAGAGAGAGAGAGAGAGATAGTCTCTGAGGGAGAAACAGTCTTAGAAGAATAGATCTTAGCAGTCCTAAGCAGAGCTTAGTAATCTTTAGCAGAGAGATGCTGTGCTGGTGTTCTTGCAAGCAGGAGAAGGGATAGAGTCAGAGTGAACAAGTCTGTAATAGAATGTACACAGACTCCTGGCTGCCTCTTATAGAGGTGATCTCGTGGCTACTTGGCCCACAGATGTAGAGACTGCCAATCACTGACACTGTCCTCTTGCGAGCTCTCATGTTTCTTAGGAGAGCTGAATTCCTCCCCACACCCTTTTCACCAAGGTGTGCCATCATTGAGTTATAGGTGTTACTTATAACTCTCACTCCTCCTAGCCATAGGCTATATGGTATCTTAAGGACTCTACTAAACCCAGGTAAGGCAGTGGTCTATGCTGTTTTAATTTAGAGCTACTCCCGGTCCCCTCCCCATATCAGTGGCACTGTTGCCATAAGCTGGCAGCATTGTGGACAACAGAGATATCAGACATTAAAAGCACAGACTCTAGGGCAGTGCCTGTGGCTCAGTGGGTAGGGCACTAGCCCCAAATACCCAGGGTGGCAGTTTAAACTTGGCTCTGGCCAAACTGCAACAGAAAAATAGCCAGGCATTGTGGCGGTTGTCCATAGTCCCAGCTACTTGGGAGGCTGAGGCAAGAGAATGGCCTAAGCCCAGGAGTTGCAGGTTGCTGTCAGCTGTGTGACACCATAGCACTCTACAGAGGGCAATAAAATGAGACTCTGTTTCTACAAATAAAAAATAAATAAATACAAGCACAGACTCTACAGCAAAATCAATATTTTATCTCCACTTCTGCTTCCTTGAGAAATTTATATTCTTAAGAATGTAGAGCCTACCTGATTTGATTCAAGGCCCAAATCAGTAGGAGAGGAACATTCTACCCCTAGGGCATTTCCCAAACAATAGTAAACTGAGGGCTATATCTCAATGGCCTAAGGCTGTGATTTCAGCTGGGGCAAAGGAGAGCCTGTCTAGGAATTGAAAAGGCAATTCTGGAAGAACAGATAACCATAGGAAACTTTAGAAAGCCCTAGCATACGCCCAGGCCTCTAAAAAGTCTGTCTATGTCTGTAAGGCCATGTGCAAATACAGGAAATACATGGGAAAGGAGAAGGAAGGCATCAACCACTCAACAGGCTGGCAGGACTCTCTTTCCTGCTCCACTCTCCTTTACTCTTAACTCACAGTTTGAACTTCCAGAGAAACACAAATTGATTGAATTAGATCTAACCACCCTCCTTCAGCCCCAAGTGGCCTCCGACAAGAGGATTCTCCTGTCTGTAAGTTTTACCTGCCTGGGAGACCAACTGCAGCCTCCTTCAGCACAGGAGGGCCCCCTGCGTGGGAGACCAACTGCAGCCTCCTTCAGCACAGGAGGGCCTGTTTAACATGGATCTTCCGGTGTCTCCCTCACTGATCTTACATATGAACTACACAAGTGCTGGGACCCATCCAGCTGGGACTCCATTCACTGTGAAAGGAGGCCTTCATAGAGTCCTCACCTGAAGAGCAATCTGCCTATCCTCTGGGAGAAGAGGCTACTGAGGATGGGAGCTTTTCCCTTGATCAGAGACATCAGGAAACTGTCATCTCTGAATTGAAGAAGTCCCTGGTTCCAGTTTCCTTAAATCTGAGGGAGTACTTCAAATAGTTTCTTTTTCCACAAAATGAGGTAAAGCTCCATGACTTTAGACTTATGTTTAGTCAGCCTAAGTGGGACAACTGGATGGTGGCCCTGCATAGATATAACCCTTTATAATGTAAAGGAGACTGTCCAAGGCCAGTTCAGCATTGATATGGCTCTCCCAGTTCACACCGTGGCCCAGAACATCACCTATGAGACACTCAACACCTCAGTGTTGAGACCATCATGTGTGCCTGTCAAACACAGCCTCTTGAGTGTTTTGACCATTGAGCCCCATGATTTGATTACTTATAAAGAATATAAAGATATGGTAGCTACAGCTACTAAGTGCATCTGTCTTAACAAATGGTCCTCCAAACTACAAGTCTGAGCCTATTTGACAAAGTGAATGTTATACGTCTATTTGTGCCATCAGGAGAAAGTTTCGTGTGCCTAATCTTTAAATGAAGGGTATGTTGTGTGAGAATGAGAATATCCTTTGTGTAAACAGGTAAAATCAGTTGTTGCTACTGAACTTTTATTTCCTTTATTTTGGATAGCTTTGATTTTTTTCCTCCTTGGCATTTTTAAAAACATGAGTCTTATTCTTCATGGAAAAAAAAATCTTAGCGTAAGGGCAGCACCTGTGGCTCAAAGGAGTAGGGCACTGGCCCCATATGCTGGAGGTGGCAGGTTCGAACCCAGCCCTGGCCAAAAACCACACATGAAAAAAAATCTTAAGAAAATTCAGAACACTATAGTCTTATTTAAGGGATGAATAAATTATTATCAATGGCATTTAAAAAAAAGGCTTTGTACAAATAGGAATTAAAAGCTGAGGTTGTCTTATTAAATGCCTTACTTAAAGTGTAAAGATGGCAAAGGTGCCCTACTCACAAAAATCCCCCAAGTAAAGATAAAAGGTATACAAGCAAGACACTTAAGAAAGGGACACTGACAAATCTGCCTGACTACTAAGTTATACTCCCCCAAGTTAGGGAACCAAGATTAAAAAAAAAAAAAAAAGATAACCGAAAAAAAGTACTAACAGAGAACTGTGTAACCACACACAGCAGAGAATACAGAATTTAAAAATTAATGCAAAAAATCTTTAAACAAATAATAGCAATTTTAACAGAAATTAAAAAAAGTTACATTTAAGGAGTTACATAAAATGTCCAGGTTTTGACAAAATTTACTAGACATGCAAAAACCAGAAACATATGACATGCATAAGAAAATAAAATGTCACTAGGATCAGTCACCAGTATCTGTGACTGAGGAGGTCCAGATTTCAGATTTGGTAAATAAAAGATTTAAGTAAGATATTAACATGTTACAAGAAATGAAATGTATAAAAATTAAACTGCAACAATTATTTCTTAGCAAATATAGAATATAAATAAATTAAAATTATAATAACAACACAATTAAAATTTCTGATATTACATAGTATAATAATTGAAATAGAAATTTCACTATAGGCTCGGCACCTGTGGCTCAATGGGCTAAGGCACCAGTCACGTACACCTGAGCTGGTGGGTTCGAATCCAGACTGGGCCCGCCAAACAACAATGATGGCTGCAACCAAAAAAAATGGCCGGGTGTTGTGGTGGGTGCCTGTAGTCCCAGCTACTTGGGAGGCAGAGGCAAGAGACTGGCTTGAGCCCAGGAGTTAGAGGTTACTGTGAGCTATGATGCCATAGCACTCTATCCAGGGTGACAGCTTGAGGCTCTGCCTCAAAAAAAAAAAACAACAACAACGAAATTTCACTATAGGGTGGCACCTCTGGTGCAGTGGGGGGGGAGATGTGGCCCCATATATTGAGGGTAGCAGATTTGAACCCAGTAACAGCCAAACTGCAACAAAAAATAGCTGAGTGTTGTGGCGGGTGCCTGTATTCCCAGCTACTTGGAGGCTGAGGCAAAAGAATCATCTAAGCCCAGGAGTTGGAGGTTGCTGTGAGCTGTGACGCCACAGCACTCGACCAAGGGTGGCAAAGTGAAACTCTCAGGAAAAAATTCACTATAGAGTTTTTGAGAACAGATTAAAGCTGGTAAGAGAAAATAGGCAATAGTGATATTCCAGTCTGAGAAGCAGAAAGATTAAAAAAATAAAATGAACAATCTCGAAAACCTGTAAAACACTATTAAACATAACGATATAGGTGTAATGTGTATTGCAGAAGAAAAAAATAAGAGACAATGAAAATGAGAAAAGAATAGGAAAAATATCTAAATATCTATTTGAAGACTTATGGCTCCCTATTTTCCAGTTCTGATGAAAAACATCATTCTATGTATTTGAGAAACTCAATAAACCTTAGATAGAATAAACATAACATGAACTACATTAGACATATCAGAGTCAAACTGACATGGCTAAACAATAAAGATAAGGTCTCTAAAGCAACAGATTACCAACTCATCATAGACAAATAATCCTCAACATCATTAACAGCTCATTTCTGTTTTCTAATCTAAGAATTTTAAGGGGGTACTAATGTTTTTATTACATGGATACATTGTATAATACTGAAGTCAAGGCTTTGTGCCAATCACAAGAATAGATACCCAGTAGGTTAGGTTTAGTTGCTTACCCCTTTAGTTTATGTAAATTTAGTCCAAACCTTCGCTCTTGCTTGGTTGCCAATGTCCTTGACCTCACTCTGTGCCCATTTGTACCCATAAATTAGCTCCCACTTATTAGTGAGAATGCATTGTGTTTGTTTTCTTCCATTTCTGGGATACTTCACATAGGATAATCGTCTCCAGATACATCCAAGTTGCTGCAAAAACATTATTTCATTCCTTTTTGGCTAAGTAGTACTCCATAATTTTGTGTGTATATTCACGCATACATGCATGAAGGAGTAAGTGTATACCTCATTTTTTAATCCATGCATGAATTCCCTCTTGAAGGAATGTATACCTCATTTTTTAATCCATGAATGAATTTATGGGCACTTAGGTTAATTCCATATCTTTACAATCTTGAACTGTGCTGAAATAAGCATTTGAATGTGGTTGTCTTCTTTAAAATTATTTTTTTTCCTTTGGGTAGATACCCAGCAGTGGGCTTGCTAGCAGTGGTCAGTCTACTTTTACTTCTTTGAGGAATCTCTATACTGTTTTTCACAAAGATTATGTAAATTTGTAGTCCCACTAATAATGTATAAGCATTCCTTTTTCTCTGCCTACACAGTAGCATGTAATGTTTTTGACTTTGTCACAAAAGCCATTTGAATTGGGATAAGGTGGTATTTCACTGGGGTTTTAATTTGCATTTCCCTGATGATTAGTGATGTCAAATATTTTTCCTGTGTTTGTTGGCTATTTGTTATCTTCTTCTGAAGAAACTCTGTTCATGTCTTTTGCCTACTTTTTGATGGTGATGGTTCTTTGTTTTCTCTGCTTTGTTTGAGTTTATTATAGATTATGGATAAATAGCCCTTTGTTAAATGTATAGTGTGTGGCTATTTCCTCTAATTCTGGGAGTCATCTTTTGTTCTGCTGTTTTTTTGTTTGTTTGTTTTTTTGCAGAGCTTTTTAGTTCCATTAATTTCTGTGTGTTGTTTTTAGCTACATTTGCCTTCGAGTTCCTAGTAGAATAGTCTAGACTATTTAAGAGTTTTTTTCTACATTGTCTTTTATAATTCTTATGATTTCATGCCTTACATTTAAGTCCTTTTTCCTCCTTGAATTAATTTTTATGTGTGATGAGAGATATGGGTCCTATTTCATTCTTCTGTATGTGGTTATCCCATTTTCTCAGTGCCATTTATTGAAGAGTGCTACCTTTCTCCAGTGTATTTATTGTCTGCTTTGTCAAAAATCAATTGGTTGTAGTTTTATTTCTACCTTTCTGTTCTGTTCTATTGGTGTTTGTCTCTATTTTTGTGCTAATACCATGCTGTTTTGGTTACTACAGACTTGTAGTATAATTTGAAGTCAGGTAATGTAATGTTTCAAGATTTATTCTTTTTGCTTGAGACTACTTTGGCTATTCAGGCTCCTTTTGGTTCCAAATGAAGCTTAGAATTAGTTTTTCCAAATCTTTGAAACATGGCATTGGTATTTTCATGGGAATTGTGTTAGGTCTGTAAATCACTTTGAGCAGTATATACATTTTAACAAGGTTGATTCTACAAATCCATGAGCATGGTATGTTCCTCTATTTGTTTGTGATACTTACAATTTATTTGTAAGTGTTTTATAATTATTCTTGTGGAGATATTTCATCTCTTTGGTTGAGTGTATGCCTAAGCGTATTACTTAATAGCTATTGCAAATGGTATTGAGTTCTTCAATAAACTCTCAGCTTGACTTTAACCTGTATATAGAAAGGCTAGTGGTTGTATACACTGATTTTATAACCTCAGATTGTGCTGAATTTATTGATCAATTCTACGAGTCTTTTGCTAGAATCTTAAGGGTACATTTGGATACAAGATCATATCATCCAGAAATGATGAGAGAGGAGGGAAAGTTTGACCTCCTCTTTCTTGGTTTGGATGTTTTTTATTTCCTTCTCCATTACTTTGTTAAACAGAAGTGGAGATAGTGGGTATTCTTATCTTATTCCAGTTTTAAGTGGAAAGCTTTCAACTTTTCCTCATTTAGTATGATGTTGAATATGATAGTCATATATGAACTTTTAAATTTTGAGGTATGTTCATTGTATGCCTCCTGAGGGTTTTTATCACAAAAGAATGCTGGATTTTATTAAATGTTCTTTCTACATCTATTTTAATGAACATATGGTCTTTGTCTTTGCCTTTGTTTATATGGGGTGAGTCATGTTTATTGATTTGTCTATGTTAAACCACCCCCTCCTCTCTGGGAGAAAGCCACTTGAATTATCTTTTTGATGTACTCTTAAATTCAGTTTGCTAGTATTTATTGTCAAGAATTTTTGTACCTATGTTCATAAGGGATATTTTTCTGCAGGTTTCTGTTTTTATTGTTTGTTTGTGTGCTTTCCTGGCTTTGGTATCAAGGTGATACTGGCTTTGTAGAAGATATTATGGAGGAGTGCCTGTTTCTCAATGTTATGAAATAATTTCTGTAGGATAAGTATCAATTTTTCTTTGGAGATGACTATTTTGTTTCTAGTAGAATTTGACTGGGAATAAATCTGCTTCATGTTCTTTTGGTAGTTGTTTGGACTTATTTTATCATTACTTGAATATCACTGATCATTATTTTTCTGTTCAGGAGTTTTCTTTCTTCCTTTCTTTCTTCCTTCCTTCCTTCCCTTCCTTCCTTCCTTCCTTCCTTCCTTCCTTCCTTCCTTCCTTCCTTCCTTCCTTCCTTCCTTCCTTCCTTCCTTCCTTCCTTTCTTTCTTTCTTTCTTTCTTTTCTTTTCTTTCGAGTTTTATTTCTTTTCTTCTACTGGCATTAGATTTGGTTTGTTCTTTCTCCAGTTCCTTGGGATGCAAAATTATGTTTAGAATTGGTGATCTTTCTGTCTTTTTGATGTAATATTTAATACTATGAGTGTTCTCCTTACTACTGCTTTTATTAAATCCCTTAGATTTTGAATGCTTGTGTTCCCTTTCTTCATTCAGATTAAGAAATCTTTTTGATTCCATCTTAATTTCATTATCAACCCAAGAATTCTTCAGCATTAGGCTGCTTAATTTCTATGACTTTCTGTAGATTTGAAAGTTTCTCTTAGAATTGATTTCTAGTTAGGTTTCACTGTAATCAGAGAAGATTCATAAAATGGTTTTGATTTTTCACTTTTTATCATAACATGACTATCTTTTTTCTTTTTGTACCATTGTTTGCTTATTTTCTCTGACAAGAGAATGGCTACACCTGCTCACTATTGGTTTCTATTTGTGTGAAATATTTTTTTTCATCCCTTTATGTTGACTCTGTAAGAATCTTTGTGAGTACATGAGATTTTGGATACTGCATATACTCAGGTTGTTTTTTATCATCCACTCAGGCTTTCTGTATCTTTTAAGTGGGACATTAAGACCATTCTTGTTCAATGTTAGTATTAATATGTGTAATACTATTGTGTTTATCATGTTGAATGGTGCTTTGCTTAATTTTCCCTCTTGTGCTCCTAATTTATAAGAGCTATGAGTTTTTACTTTTGAGTGGTTTTACATTGAGGCTCATCTATTTGTTCCACTCATAGTGGACACTTGAGTGTTTTCTGTAGGGCAGATCTAGTAGTGACAAATTCATTTAGTGTTTGTTTCCCTGGGAATGTATTTCTCCATAATTTATGAAGCTTACTTTGGCGGTTTACATAATTATAGGCTGGCAGTCGCTCTGTTTAAGAAGACCAAAAATCTATTACAAATTACTTCTGGCTTATAATATCTCTACTGAGAAGTCTGCTACTGGCTTAATGAGTTTTCCTTTGTACGTTAGTTGGATACTGCTTTAACCTTTTGACTTGTAGAATATTCTTCTGCACTTTGACTATGGCCAAGTTGATCTTGGAGATTTCCTATTCACTTTGAATTTTCTCAAAGTTCGATGACTATTTTCTTTCTGAGTATTTGAATCTCTGGCAATATCAACGAAATTTTCCTCAATACTTCCCTCAAATACGCTTTCCATGCTCTTTGCTTTTTGTTCTCCCTCACGAATATTTACAATTCTTATATTAGCTTATTTTACATTCTCCCATATTTCTCTGAGTGATTGTTTCTCCTCCTCCTCCTCCTCCTTCTTCTTGAATCTTTGACTGAGTGGATTAGTTTGAAAGCCTTGTCTTTAATACCTGATATTATTTCTTTTGCTTAGTCTATATAGTGTTTAAACTGTGGTTGAAGCTTTCTGTTGCATCTTGATATTCCTTAAATGAGTCTTTCATTTCTTTATCTTTTTAAAAAAATGTTTTCATATATTGTCTATCTTTTTAAAAAATTATTTTTCACTATCCAATTTTCTTTTTCCCCCTTTATATTGTTTCTAACTTTCTCATCAATCCCATTCATCTTGTTTGCCATACATATTCTGACTTGTATTTTTAACATTTTGGCTAAATCCCATTAGGGTTTATTTCTGTGAATCTACTGTGATCTTCTGGGGCTCTCTAACTAGCATTCCATGTTGCCAGAGTTCTTTCGCTGTTTTCTTATCATCTGAAACCTCTCAGTTCATGTCAGATAGGTTTGCAGTACACCTGTTCTCCTTTTCTGGGAACACTCCTGCTTATTGAGAAAAAGAAGAAGTCACTAAAGTGTGCTTCTAAGTCCCACTCTAGAAGTTCGACCTGGCAGGTAAGAGGCAGATGCACTGAGGCCCATAATGCAGCTGTTCTATATTGTTCTGTCCCCTATTACTATCACAGTTCAAGCTGCTGCTGGAGGATCTTCATGCAAAATGATAAATTGTTCCCCCGGCCATGTTGAGAGCTTGGGTAGTGGGCAGGGTGAGTGTCTTTGTGCAAAGACAGGCATCATGGTAGATGCTCTGGCCAGGCCTCTCCAGGGTGATGGCATCGGCAACAAAGTGAAGTATGCAGGCCTTATGGGTGTCAGCACTGTGAACATTCACTCCACCCAGTTCCAGGTTCAGTGGCAGCACATGGCTTATGTGTCCATGGTGATATGCTGGATTGCAGGAGTGGGTCACACTAGGCACTACACAGAAGCTGTGGGGTGGGGTTTTGGAACTGGGAAGCAGTGTTGGAGCTGTGGAGTGGGGCTATCAGGAAGGTTACTGGACTGCTGTGGTTCTCCCTGGGAAAGCCTTGGTCAAGTGGTTGCTACTGGGTGTTTCAGGTAGTGTCATCAGTGCCTGATATGTCTGAATCCTATGTGGGAAGGGTGGTGCTCACCTCCCAGTCACAGGACATGTTACAGCATCCACTTTTCTCATTTCTTTCCTGGCAGAGATGGTTGCAGCAAGGTGGAGTCCTGTGTGGACCAGCTATAGCTAAGAGCTCAGAATGGCCCAGGAATAAAAGCTAGTGGGTCCATGCTATGTCCTCTCTCTACTACAATGTTACCACGGCTTCAAATTAGCTCCTTGATCAATCCAGGGTCTGTAGAAGTGACGGAGGCCCCTTCACAGCATAGGTTACCATGTTCTCAGAGGGAGCTGAGGGACTACTCATGAAGTCCCAGTGGCCTCTCCTCCTGTCCTTCCCACACATGGACTGCTTCCTCAGGCACCTTCTGATCCTGCTAAGTGGATTAGCCCATGTCCCACTCCTACGCTCTGAAGGTCTCTTGTTTCTTCTCTGATGATTTAAAATGCTTTCCCCAAGAATGTACATCCATACCTGGGCATTTATCTGTATTTTTCAGTTATATGCTTGAGATAAGCAAGTGGGGACTGATTCTTTCCACCATGCAGGCTCCGTATTCGATCCCCCGTCATTTAACAATTAATTTCTCATCAGAAGCTGTACATAAGTAGAATGCTATATTCAAAGTGCTGAATAAAAAATAGTGTCAAACAAGAATTCTATGCCCAAGTTCATTAAGAAGAGCAAAGGGGATTTATCCCAGGGCAGGCAAGAAAAGGTTAAAATGCCTAAATCAATAAGCATTATGTATTACATCAACAGAATAAAGAAAAAAAAATGTGATCATCTCAGTAGATGTTCACATGAAACTCTAAGAAAAAAAATAGTTGAAGGTGTTAACAACATACCATGCTCATGGCTGGGAAGAATCAACATTGTTAAAATGTTCATACTACCCAAAGCACTATATAATTTTAATCTAATCCCCATTAAAGCTCCACTATCATACTTTAAAAATCTCAAAAACATAATACCATGTTCATGGCTGGGAAGAATCAACATTGTTAAAATGTCCATACTACCCAAAGCAATATACAATTTTAATGCAATCCCTATTAAAGTTCCATTGTCATACTTTAAAGATCTCGAAAAATAATACTTTGTTTTATATGGAATAAGAAAAAAACCTCAAATAGCCAAGACGTTACTCAGAAATAAAAGCAAAGCAGGAAGAATTACACTACCACACCTTTGACTATATTACAAATCAATAGTGATCAAAACAGCATGGTATTGGCACAAAAACAGAGAGGTAGATGTATGGAACAGAATAGACAACAAAGAGATGAACCCAGCTACTTACTGTTATTTGATCTTTAACAAGCCAATTAAAAACATTCAGTGGGCATAAGATTCCCTATTTAACAAATGGTGCTGGGTGAACTGGCTGGCGACCTATAGAAGACTGAAACTGGACCCACACCACTTACCATTAACTAAGATAGACTCTCACTGGATTAAAGATCTAAACTTAAGACATGAAACTATAAAAATACTAGAAGAAAGTGCAGGGAAAACTTTTGAAGAAATCGGCCTGGGTGAATATTTCATGAGGAGGACCCCTCAGGGGCAATTGAAGCAACATCAAAATACACTACTGGGACCTGATCAAACTAAAAAGCTTCTTCACAGCCAAGAATACAGTAAGTAAAGCAAGCAGAGAGCACTCAGAATGGGAGAAGATATTTGTAGGTTATGCCTTCGACAAAGGTTTAATAACCAGAATCCACAGAGAGCTCAAGCACATTAGCAAGAAAAGAACAACTGATCCCATCTCAGGTGGACAAGGGACTTGAAGAGAAACTTCTCTGAAGAAGACAGGTGTATGGCCTACAGACACATGAAAAAATGCTCATCATCCTTAATCAGCAGAGAAATGCAAGTCAAAACTACTTTGAGATATCATGTAATAGCCCACATCATAAAATCCCCAAGCCAGAGATGCTGGCGTGGATGTGGAGAAAAGGGAACATTTTTACATTGCTGGTGGGAAGGCAAACCAATGCACTCCTTTTAGAAAGATGTTTGGAGAACACTTAGAGATCTAAGAATAGACGCCATTTGATCTTACAATTCCTCTACTAGGTATATATCCAGAAGACCAAAAATCACATTATAACAAAGATATATGTACCAGAATGTTTATTTCAGCCCAATTCATAATGGCTAAGTCATGGAAGAAGCCCAAGTGCCCATCGACCCATGAAGT
>CAUYON010142605.1:0-39211 GCA_963573935.1 Arctocebus calabarensis
GATCCTATAATTCCTTTACTAGGTATATATCCAGAAGACCAAAAATCACATCACAATAAAGATATCTGTACCAGAATGTTTATTGCAGCCCAATTCATAATTGCTAAGTCGTGGAAGAAGCCCAAGTGCCCATCGACCCACGGATGGATTAATAAACTGTGATACATGTATACCATGGAATACTATGCAGCCTTAAAGAAAGATGGAGACTTTACCTCTTTCATGTTTACATGGATGAAGCTGGAACACATTCTTCTTAGCAAAGTATCTCAAGAATGGAAGAAAAAGTATCCAATGTACTCAGCCCTACTATGAAGCTAATTTATAGCTTTCATATGAAGGCTTAAACCCAATTATAGCACAAGAATATGGGGAAAAGGGCAAGGGAGGGGAGGAGAGGGGGGAGGATGGGTGGAGGGAGGGTGATTTGTGGGATCACACCTACGGTGCATCTTAGAAGGGTGCAGGTGAAAATTACTAAATGTAGAATATAAATGTCTTCATATAGTGATTAAAAGGCTATGAAGGCTATGTTAAATAGTTCAATGACAATATTTCAGATTGTATATGAAGTCAGCACATTGTGCCCCATGATTGCACCAATGTACACAATTATGATTTACTAAAAATAAAAAAAAGTAAACAAATGGGACTTAACTAAACCAAAAAGTTTCTGCACATAATCTACACAATAAATAGACCATCTACAGAGAGAAAATACTCACAAACTATACATCTAACAAAGGGTTAATATCCAGAATCTACAAAGAAGTCAAAGAAATTAGCAAAAACAAACAAACAAACAAAAAAACCCCTAGTAAGCCCATCGAAAAGTGGGCAAGAGCACAAAAAGACTTTTTCAATGCCAACAAACATATGATAAAATGGTCAACATCACCAATTATCAGGGAAATGGAAATTAAGACCACAGTGAGATATCACCTTACCCTTGTCAGAATCACCATTATTAAAAAGTCCCCCCCCCCAATAGATGTCTGTGCAGTTGCAGTGCAAAGGCACTTATACATTGTTGGTGGGAATGTAATCTTGTACAACCCCTATGGAAAGCAGTTTGGAGATTTCTCAAAAATTTAAAAGTAGATCTATCATTCGATTCAGCCTTCCCCTACAGGGGCATCTGCCCTGAAGTCCTTTTATCAAAAAGGACACTTGCACCCAAATGTTTATTGGAGCACAATTCAAAATCGCAAAAATATGGAATCAACCTAAATGTCCATCAAATGATAAGTGGACACGAACGTTTGTCCACCCTGTATTTCACATTTTCTTTGGTCACCCATCATTTGATGGACAATTAGGTCGATTCCCTGATTCTTCAAATTGTACGAGAAGCGTGGCACCAGCACCTGCTTCTGGTGAGGGCTTCTGGATGCTCGTGCTCATGGTGGAAGGCAAAGGGGAACTGGTGGGTGAGAGAAAAAGAAAGCAAGCGAAGGGAAGGGAGGTTCCAGGCTTTTTTTAACAACCAGTTTTCATGGGAACTAATAAAGCTAAAACTCTTGCATTACTGTGAGGATGGGCATCAAACCATCCATGAGGGATCCACGCTCTTGACCCAAATGTCTCCCACTAGGCCTCATCTCCAACATTGGGGATCAAATTTCAATATGAGACTTGGAGAGTCAAATATACAAACTAAAGCATTCTGTCCCTGGTCCCCCCAAACTTTATGTCCTTCTCCCATTGCCAAATATAGTCATCCCTTCTCAATAGTTCCCAAAAGTCTTAGTTTGTTCCAGTATCAACTCAAAAGTCCAAATTCCAAAGTCTCATCTGAGATTCCCAGCAAGCTCCTTCCATATGTGAGCCTATAAATCAAAACCCACCACAGCTTCTTATTGGCAGATGCTAGCAAGTAGCCAGCCGGCTGATGAAATATGTAATTTGCAGGTCCAGGCTTCAGCATCACTAGATGGAAAATAGAAGGGTGGGTTTGGAGCTGAGAGATTAGTAACTGTAATGCTCATTTAGTACCAGTTTTTCCTAGTTAGGCCATTTCAATCTGTGTATTTAAGGTTTCTTTTATTTCATCAATGTTTTCTTGATTTATATCTATGAATTTTTTTCATTCCATTGTTTGGTCCTTAGATTTTTCTTCCTTTGGGTCTACATGTTGGTGTAAAGAAACCACCCCATGTACATACGATATGGCTAAATTAATTTCCAATTTGTATAACATTGTATAAACTTGTATAAAGTTAGCAGCAGGAAGATGGCTGCACAGCTTTCAGAGATCTCTACCCCACAGCTAAACCCTTCCCAGAACAACACAGCTACTATTAACACTTTCTGCACAAGTTAGGGTCTTGTTCCATGTAAGCAGTTTAATTTCATGTTTGTAATCCCAGGGCATTAGAACACACTAATGATTTCATAAAGGTAGATGTGTTTTCTTCGGGCCTGCTTTTGAGCCTGAAATTCATTCTCCTGGTGTCTGATGAAAAAAAAATCTAAAGAATAGCAACAAAATATATTGAAGATGAAAATAATACAACCACTAGCTTTAGGATTCTTTCATTTCAGGTTCTATTTAGAGCCCATGAGTAACAAACTTGTTCCCAAAACTTTACCTTTATAGGTATCAAGAATGACTGGGCACAGGAAGTCCAATTGAAGGGTATTTTATTTGTGTGCTGACGTAAATGTTAGTTCACACAGAAACCAAAAATTAGGTCTGTAAATTGCATCTTGTTTTAGGGTGATTGCTCTCCTCCATACTGATGAGTGTTGTGGGTGGATTTGTGAGCTCTTGCTGCTCGTTAGGCATCTGCTATTCCTCATCCTGATATAGTCATATTTTGCATATTGCTTTCTCAAATGGCAAGCTTTAACTGAAATTAGGCACTTTACTAGAGACATTATTTGAGTCACAATTTGACAGATTCTAACCTTAAAGGG
Organism: Arctocebus calabarensis; assembly: GCA_963573935.1. Taxonomy (NCBI): domain Eukaryota; kingdom Metazoa; phylum Chordata; class Mammalia; order Primates; family Lorisidae; genus Arctocebus; species Arctocebus calabarensis. The sequence goes on from CAUYON010142605.1 coordinate 2,920, forward strand.
AATGGAGGGGGCTGATAATAACATCAACTACAGGAAGCTGTCATGAATGAGTTTACTTATTTGACTTACTTATTTGAAGCCTAAAAGGACAGGAAGACGACAGATATGTTCTTGACCTCACTCTCTTCTAGTGATGCTTTAGATCTAGTTCCATCAATTCATATTTTCAATTACTTTTGTTTTACTGGCCCTTCCCCTTGCTTATATTTTTAGATCTGTCCTGTATTAAAAATAATTATATCCTGCCTCCCACAAGCTGCCAAACTCCCTGCACTCAAACTTCTTAAAGGAAATTTTCATAACCTTCTTATCATTTAGCCCCTTGAAACATGGATTTCATTTCTGCTACCCTACTGAAACCACTCACCACCATTACAGGTAACCTGCTAATTGTAGATCTTATTGCTATCTCCTCCCTATTCTTCTCCACCTCTCTCCATCTTCTGATGTCCTCCTTGAGTTTCTCTTCTCCTGACTTTTATGACACTGAAGGCTATGTTCTTCCAATTCTGGATATTCCTGCTCTGTCTCCTGCCCTGAGTTTCTTCCTCTTCTTGCTCCTAAAGGCTTTCTAAGACGCTGTTCTTGGTTCTTATTTTGTCTCTCTCTTAAATCTTCATGAGTTTATCAACGTCTATGGTTTCATCTACCAAACATATACCTCTTAATTTAGTTATTTTCTCTATTTGTGTACTCATAATTTCCAGATGGATATCACCTCCTGGGTAATCCAACAGCATCACATACTCAACAGGTCCAAAGGTAAATTCATCATGTCCTCCCACAAATCATGCCCTTTCCCAAAAGCTCAAAGCCAATCTTTTACTCTTCCCTATACCTAATCAACTGTCAAAGCTGTAAACTCCCGGCCTTTGCAATGTCTACGTCTGCCTCTATATTGCATTCCCAATACCACAGCCTTCATCCCAATCTTTATGCAATTATGCATATTATCTTTTGTAATGAGCTTCTAATTTCTCTTCTCCTACCAGTCCTTTCTTACCCCAAATCATCATACTCAACAAAGTCAAATTAATTTCCTAATTTCCAATGATTGCTCATCTACTCAGAAACCTTTAGTAACCACCCAGTTGCTTTTTAGTTAAGTGCAAATTCACCATCTCTACATTTAAGTTTCTCTGTGATCTATCGCTAATCCATCTATCCATACTTGGTTTTTACCTACCTATTCCTACCATACCATGCAAGAACACTGAATTACTTGTTTTTCTCTAAACCTACACCTGGACTCTGTATTTCCATGCTACTTGCTTCATCTCTGCTTGTTTAAATCCTGAACAACATTCAACTGCATTTTGGATCATTTCTTTTCTGTCTTCTCTTCTAAAGGCCTGGGTGAAGCTTCTGCCAAGACTGAAGTTTGCAGGCTGAAACTTCAGCAATTATTATATTGCCCATTTGATGAGGATTTTCTGTGAATTTGTTTTATCTCCCTACTAGGACTGGAACATCCATTCTTTATTGGGTAATATATTAAACCATGTCAGTGCTCCAGACAGATTCCTTCAGATCCTTTTTTGCTGTGTTACTATCATGTCCCCTTCCTCCACCACCCTTAGTCAGGGTTTTTTGCATTGCTAGGCTAGCACCTTTTGTGCACTTCTCTTCAGGAAAGCCGCCCTCAGGCTACTAGAAGTGCTTTGTCCACAGGGTCAGAAGGTTAGTGCTGGGAATTTCCATCCCCTGCTTCTACACTGGGTTAGCTACTAAAGAATGGCTATAAAACGTGGGAGTATAAAACCACAGCTGAGTGACTGCAAGATGATACAATTTGGAGGCCTAATACCTACTGTGGAATTGCCCTACCGGATCAGGCTAAAGTTACCTACTATGGGATTTCTGCAAGAGTCCACCCTTCCTTGGCATACTTTCCTTCTCTAGTCCCTAACCCATCTGCCTGTCTCTCAAGGTCTGCTGCTAAGGAACTGTGGCTAAGACAAGTCACCTTTTTGAGTATCTGCCATGTGCCAGGCACCATGCAAAATGTGCGCATAAATAATTCTATTAAATTTAACCCTCACTCCTATAATCCTAGCACTCTGGGAGGCCGAGGCAGGTGGATTGCCTGAGCTCAGGGGTTCAAGACCAGCCTAAGCAAAAGCAAGACCCTGTCTCTAAAAATAGCTGAGCTTTGTGGTAGGCACCTGTAGTACCAGCTACTTCAAAAGCTGAGGCAAGAAGATTGCTTGAGCCCAGGAGTTTGAGGTTGCTGTAAGGTATAATGCCACAGCACTCTACCGAGGGTGACAAAGTGAGACTGTCTCAAAATAAAATAAATACATAAATAAACAAACACATAAACATATAAATGGATAAATTTAACTCTCACAACCACCCTCCCAGCTAAGTACTGTTATCATTCTTATTTAACATATAAGGAAACTGGCATTCAGAGACGTTAAGTAAGTTCTTCGAGCCCAGTATAGCTAGTTAGTGGTAATGACAGGAATCCAAACAAGACTTCAGAGGTTGCTCAGTCAGCCATTTTGCTACACTCCCTCTGACACTGCTAGGTGGAAGACAGACCCCTATTATGGCCCGTGATGAACTCTACCACTTGATATTCACACCCATGTGCAATCTGCTCCCCTTGAGCATGGCCTGGACCTAGTGATTCGCTGCTAACAAATAGAATATGGCAAAAGTGATTTCACTTCCTTGAATTGTTATACAGGACTGTGGCTTCTATCCTGCTAACAGAACATCTTGCTGACTTTGAATAACCAAGCTGCCATGTTAGAGAAGCCCATGTGACAAGGAACTGAGAATGGCCTCCAGTCAGGAGCCCGGGAGCCCTGAATCCTGCCAACAACTAAGTGAATGAGCTTAGAAGTAAATCCTTTCCCGTGGAGCCTTGCAATGAGACTATACTCACTGTCAACATCTTGATTGCAACCCATGAGAGACCCTGGGCCAGAGGTCTCTCAGCTAAGCTGTGCCTGGATTCCTGAACTACAGAAACTGGAAAGTAATATTTAAAAAAGAAAACAAAAACTACTGCCTGAAAAACAGAGAAGTAGTCAGCCTTATTATTCTGTGTAATACTTGTAACCTCTGATTCGTTGACTTAACTATAGAAATGCTAACTGATAATTTAATAGCTCTATTGATTTTATAATCCAATAAATTTAGGAAGCATGGTGGCAATAAACTGCTTGAAAAGCATTGACTTTCCAGTTACTTGATGTCCTTAGTACCAAGAAAACAACAGATAAATTATGATTGAGGATTGGTTAAAGGAATTATTTTAATGCATACGAAATAAGCCATTGGTTTTGTCCTTGTGTCTATCAATTAATTAATCAATAAGGGCCAGTAAAAATTGGGCACCAGCTGGCTTATTGCTCAACCACTAGCAAAGCTACCCTCACTGCCTTCCAGTCAACTGCATGTTTTCCAATGTGTGCCTCTCTCTGCCTCTGCATACTCACCCACATACAGCGCACTGTCAGTAAGTGGAAATCAACCAAGGATGCTTTCTCCAACTCTTTATTCCTCTTGTTGGGATGACAGATCAAAATTAGGCAAGATAGTAATAAAATTAAAAAGAGTTGCAACCTTCTAACTACCACTGCAGCCTGAAACCATTCTTTCAGTAGACAAGGAAAGGTAATCATGGGATGAATAATACTGAACAAACTGTCAGTCACTATGATGGTAGGAATAAAAAAAGCTAGAAGATAAAGGCTAGTGTATAATGTCCTTTGACCCACAGGGAAACATACACATCTTTCTCATCCCTTTCAAACAGTGGTTGGCAACAAATGAGCCAACCAGCTGTCCTGGTTTGTCTGCAACTGTCCTCATTTTAGCACTGAAAGTCCTGTGTCCCTGGAAACAGCTCAATTCTGGATAAGCCAGAATGGTTGGTCACCCTAGCAACAACCATTAACTCCCAAAGGGCTCAGCTTCCATTGACATTTGCTTCTTAATTGGAGGAGTCAATATAAAGATATTTTCTTAAACTTTTCTCTTTGAAAGCTATAAATATCCTAATGGCAGAGCTTGTTTTTAAGGTAGTGCCATAAATTCTATTTCTTCCACTAAAAAGTGAATAAATATTTTATTAATTTTATTCAGATGATATATTTGAGCTGAAAATCAGGGGATGGAGATAGGAGAGTGAGTTCAGAAGATAGAAAGGTGTCAAAAATATGGACTAAGAGCATATTTAAATACTCTGGCACGTTACTGAGTGCTGGAATCACTTCGTTGAATATGAAGGCACAAGTTAATCATGTCAGTAGTCTTTTTCTTTTTCTCTCTTTTTTTTTGCAGTTTTTGGCCGGGGCTGGGTTTGAATCCCCCAACTCCAGCATATGGGGCCGGTGCCCTACTCTTTTGAGGCACAGGCGCTGCCCTCAGTAGTCATTTTTTTAACACTACAGATCTGGCCATTAGAAATTGTAAAATGTTCAGCTTAACGAGATCTTGGTGGTAATTTAATCTAAACTTTTACTTTTTAGATAGCATTGAAGGAAGCTCAAGGTTGCATTTTGCTCCCTGTGACAGAACACTAGTTTGGGGAGATCATAACAGGTGCTATACGATAAAAGGATTCCTTGGATGTGTAAGTTTAGTAAATATCAAGGTAAGCAATATTGAACAAGTTTTCTGACTGTAAGAATTTTCTAGGCATTTTATTTGCTCAGAATCAGTAATTCTCATTCAAAGTTATACATTAGAATTACCTGGGGAACTTTTAAAAAGTACAGCTGTCTGGGCCGCACCAAGATCTAGGGAATAAGAGAAAAAAAATCACTCACTGGATAGTTCTGATGTCCATCCTGGTTAAGAATTACTGGCTGGGGTCCTCTATTCTGCTCCACTGGTATTTGTGTCTGTTTCTATGCCAACATCATGCCATTTTTGTTATTACAGCTTTGCAGTATATTTTGAAGTTAGGTAGTGTGATGCCTCCAGCTTGTTCTTTTTTGCTTAAAATTGCTTTGAATATTTGGGTCTTTTGTGGTTCCATATTAATTATAGGTTGTTTTTTCTATTTCTGTGAAAGAAGTCATTGAAATTTTGATAGGAATTGCACTGAATCAGTACATTACTTTGGGTAGTATGGGCTTTTTGATGATATTATTTATTTCCATTTACTTTTGTCTTCTTCAATTACTTTCATCAATGTTTGACAGTTTTCACCTCCTTGGTTAAATTTATTCTAGACCAAGGTACCAAGAACACACAACAGGGAGAAGACAGTCTCTTCAATAAATGGTACTGGGACCACTAAATATCCACATGCAAAAGAATGGAATCAAACCCTTATTTCACACCATATACAAAAATCAACTCAGGATGGATGAAAGACTTAAAAATCTGTAAAATTATTGGAAGAGAACAGGGGAAAATCTCCATAACATTGGTCTAGGCAATAGTATTTAGATATGACCCCAGAAGCAAAAATAGACAACTTAAGTTACATCATAAAAAGCAAAAGTAGGCTTAGCGCCTATAGCTCGGTGGGTAGGGTGCTGGCCCCGTACACGGAGGATGGCGAGTTTGAACCCAGCCCGGGCCTGCTAAACAACAATGACAACTGCAACAAAAAAATAGCCAGGTGTTCTAGTGGGTGCCTGTAGTCCCAGCTACTTGGGAGGCTGAGGCAAGAGAAGCACTTAAGCCCAAGAGTTTGAGGTTGCTGTCAGCTATTATGCCACAACACTCTAGCTAGGGTGACATAGTAAGACTATGTCTCAAAAAAAAAATAAAATAAAAAGCAAAAGAAACACTCAATAGAAAGAAAAAACAATCTAGACAATGGGAGAATATATCTCCAAATCAAACATTTGATAAGGGGTTAATATCCAAAATATAGAAGGAACTCAAATAATTCACTAGCAAGAAAACGTGACTTTTAAAAATAAGCAAAGGATTGAATAGACAATTCTCAAAAGAAGATATATAAATAGCCAACAAGTATATTTTGAAAAGGCTTAATATCACTAATAATTGGGGAAATGCAAATTAATACTACAAGGGGGTATCACCTCACACCTACAGAATGGCTATTATCAAAATGATGAACAGTAACAAGTGCTGGATAAGATGTAGGAAAACGGGTATTTTATTTATTTATTTTTTTTGAGCCAGCGTCTCATGATGTTGCCCTCAGTAGAGTGTCATGTCGTCACAGCTCACAGCAACCTCAAAGTCCTGGGCTTAAGCGATTCTCTCGCCTCAGCCTCCCAAGTAGCTGGGACTATAGGCACCCATCACAATGCCTGGCTATTTTTTTGTTGTTGCATTTGTCATTGTTGTTTAGCTCACCCGGGCTGTGTTCAAACCTGCCAGCCTCGGCATATGTGGCCAGCACCGTAACCACTGAGCCAGAAAAGGGGTATTCTTATGCACTACTGGTGGGAATGTAAACTAAATTAGTACAGCCATTATGGAAAATGGTATGAAGTGTCTTCAAAATATTAAAAATAGAAATAACATATGATCCTGCAATCCCACTACTAGGCATCTATGCAAAGGATATGAAGTAAGTATTGTTAAGGGATATCGGCACTGCCATGTTCATTACAGCCAAGATAGCCAAGATATGGAATCAACCTAAGGGTCCATCAGCAAATGAATGGATAAAGAAAATGGTATAGACACATAATGGAAAAGAAGGAAATGCTATCATTTACAAAAACATGGATAGAACTGGAGGACATTAACTGAAATAAGCCAGGCACAGAAAACAGAACTTTCTGTGAACTTACAGAAGTAGAGAATAGAATTGTGGCAACATCCCAGGGGCTGGGATGTTAAGGGGGAGGGTTGGAAAGATGTTGGTCAAAGGATACAGAATTTAAATTAGACGAGAGGAATAAGGTTAAGAGATCTATTGTACAACATGTTGACTATAACTAATAATAATGTATTGTATTCCTGAAAATTGCTAAGAGTAGATTTTTGGTGTTCTCACTACAAAAAAAAAAAAAATAAGTGAGGTAATGCATGTAAATTAGCTCAATTTAGCTATTCCACACTGTATATATATTTCAAAACATTGGCACATGATAAATATTGTATATATTTTTATTTGTTAATTTAAAAATTTAAAATTAATTAATTAAAAACACCACTGGTTAATGTGTACTGTGAATCAAAAAACAATCTACAATATTTTCTAACCTTGCTTGACCATATATCTCCCATCTCTTCCTCCCTTCCTTGCCTTCCCTCCTTCCTTTCCTCCTCCACTTTTCTTTTTGTGTTAGCCTTGGCAAATACTTATTTATGATTGATATGATTGATTCTTTAATTCTTCCATATGAAAAATTTTAAATGTATGGACAACTATGGAGAATAGCATAATGAACCTCCTTGTACCATCACTCAGTTAAACAGTTATAAACACATGGCCATCTTGGGCCAAGTGTAGTGGCTCATGCCTATAGTCCCAGCACCTGGGGAGGTCAAGGTGGAAAGATAGCTTGAGAATGGGATTTTGAGACCAGCAAAGGCAACAAGTGAGACTCCAGCATGGGTGACAGAGCAAGATCCTGTCTCTTAATAAACAAAAAAAAAATGGCCATCATGATTCATCTAAATTCTTATCAACTTACCCTTTCTCCCTACCTCTGGATTTTTTTTTGAAGCAAATATCAGATACTATTTTATTCATAAATACTTCAAAATGTATCTCTGAAAGATAAAAATTCTTTTTAATATAATTGCAATACTTTTATCACGTAAAATAGTACTTTAATATTATTAAATATTCAGTCAGTATGCATTTATAAATTAAGAAGAATTGATTACTGATAATGAAATGCCCTACATCAGAACATAGTTTGTCTTTTTATTTGTTTGTGTGTATTTTTGTGCGTTTCAGAAGTATGTTTTACTTTTTCTCCCATAGGTTTTGAACCTTTTTCAAGTAAGTTTTCACCTAGGTATTGTATTAATATTTTATTTATTAAAATGTAGGTTTGCATTTTGCTATTTTAAATAGTCTCCTCTTCAATTATACATAGTATTTTCTAATTTGTTACTACTTGTATATATGAAGTTTATTAATTTTAGTTAGCTTTGTTAAGATATAATTTATATGCAACAACATAGATATTTTAAGTATGTAGTTCAATTAGTTTTAATTAAAGTATACACCCGTTTAACCACCACTTCCATTACTGATTTTTATGTGTTTATTTTATAGCTTGCTAAGTTACTAATTCTATTTTTAAATATAAACTGTCAAAGTTCTTCCTAGCTTTGACCAATCATTATAAAAGCATTACATTCCAGTTTCTTTCTTTATATTTTATTTTACTTCTCGCTCTATCCCACTATGCCAAAAAGATTTTTCCACTCAATGTTGTAATAGGAATAGATTCGATGTCATATTCTCACTGCTCCCAGAGATTTAAATTGTTATTACAGGCATAAAGAAACATGATCCTCTTTGCGACAGGTGTCATGCTAAATACAAGTTTACTGATGTAAGCAGCTAATAATAATAGGAATGTGAGCTAACTCAAAAATAGATATCCCACTTGTTAATATTTGCTTCAGAGAAACAGGCTCAAGTGTTCTTGTAGAGTCTCAGTGGGTCCATGACCTGGATGCTTAGATGAATAAATTCATTGCCAATCTCAGGACCAAGGCTGTCATTACTCAGTAACTCCAAGTGACCACTTGTTGAAAAAAAAAATGTGTTTACCAAGCCCCAGTTATTGTATTGATGAACATTTAGGAAGCTACGATGAGTGACATTGGTCTCAGGGCCCTCAAAATGTGACAAGTTTATTTGCAATTTGTAAGACAGCCAACTAGCTCCCCTAGTTGAGACTAGAATAAAAGCAGTAGTTTTTCATGGTAGTGGGGATTTCCAGGTTGAATCTCCTCTGTGCCCATCAACACCATGAGGATAGACTGGTACCTACCTACAGGCAAGGTCATGAGCAATATATGGAGGCAAAGGTGGTGGGTCCAAGAGGGTGAGATGGGCTGCCTGGGGAAAAAATGGATTCTTCCAGAAGTCCTGGAAGCTGATAGAAACTGTAACACATAATTCAATACTTGATTCTTATCTTAGTTTAGGGTTTTGAAAAAGCAGACGTTGAGTAAGGATTTAAGTGCAAATATATAGTTTATCGGAGGAAGGCAGATGATCTCAGGAAGCATGGCAAAAGAAGGAAAACCAATGAACTGTGTGTATATAAAAGGGTTACCCCTGTGTGTAACTGGGGCTCAATCTTACCGAGCACCTTCTGAAAGAGTGTGTAAAATATGCCTCAGAATTGTCCTGATGACAGCTGAGAATGCTGAGATATTTATCTAGCAATTACCATCTCTTATTGGTTTGAAGTTCCTATGAGGGAAGGCATTTCTGGTCAGACCAAGTGTGCTTCTCTGGTCAGAAAGTGTCCTCTCCAGCAATGAGTTGTAAGGGAATTATTTATGGTAAAGTTCAAGGGTAGTCCAAGAGGGTATGAGAACTACAATTTCATATTGCTTGTGTTGTTCTCTAGTTTTTTTTGTGTGTGTGTGTGAATTTTATCTCAGCAATAGGAATACAAACTCTTTGAGTGCATGGACTACAGTTTATATTACTTTTGACCCCCATACATTCTGGTGAGTTCTTTGCTGCTACACAATTAAGTCCACTGAGCTTAACATGACTGGGATCCTGCCTTCCTCTCTAGACTTTTCTTCCCCGTCCATTTTTCCATCTCAAGAATTATGGCCGTTCCTCAATTGCCTCCTCTCTGTTTAGAATACCCCTTCCTCCCTTGTCTAGTGGGTCAACACTGATCATCTTTTAAGATCAACTGAGTAACTCTTCTTTTATAGTCTTCCTAATTCTACTCAAGTAATCATGCCCTCTTTTGCAAACCACTATCTGGTTCTTGTTATACAATAGATCATATTGTATTGAAGCTGTATTTTTATGTATTAGTCTTGCCTAGCAGAGTGTGAGCTTATAGAGAAAGTAAACTATGTCTGTACCCACAGCACCCACCTCAGTGCCTGCTATAAATGTTCAATAAGTAATTTTTAAGGAATGAATGAATGTGGCCAAAAATACTTTCTGATTAGATGAATCAAGGAGATGGACCTTCCCACTTTAGGTACCCCTAAAATACTTCTCAAGTATTTGTAGATGGAACGTACAATCATGAACAACATTCCTCAAAATAATGTGTCAATGCCCTTCTGTGAAAAGACCACCAGGAACAAGTCAGTTTTTTATTGCACTGAGAGGAAACACACATCATGCAAACTATAAGGGTATCAGCAAGAGGGTTATAGAAATAAACTATTATAGAATTTGTATTTTGTATGGATAATTTGGGGGAGAGACCAAAGAAATGGGGATTTTCTCTAGATTAGATATTATCCAAACTGGGTGCAATCCTACAATGGGGTATTTTGTGACAGGCTTTGACTGTGTCTGTGTGTAGATAAAATTATAAAGTGGCCCTGTATTGTTTCATTTTATCTTGGTCTCGGAGTAGCATCTGAATTTGGTTATTTATAGAGACAAATATAGTAAAGATGTTTTCCTCTTCTAAATAAGTAGCATTTATAACCCAACTGCTGAGGTTGTTTATGTCTCAGAAAACAAAATGGCCTGTTAGCCTTGGACCAGCTTGTAGTAACACTGAGGTCTAGTTGTGAATATCAGATAATTTCTGAACATCAGGGGATGCCTTTTTTGAGATAAGAAGAGGATGGGCCAAAAGAATGAGAGTATATGTACAGGTGCTGATAGCACGCACAAGCGTGAAATGAGAAATGAAGGGAACAAAACTGAAAAGCAAACTGGATCTTCCCTTCTATTTTGTGATCTTCCAGGTTTACAAGAGTCTTAAGTCCTGAAGCTTTGCATAGTCCCAAAGGCATATAATAACTGGAAGAAATTTTTTTTCACCAAAAAAGTAAGTAGCACAGATCCTCCTTTGAAGATATAAACCGTGATGTCTGAAAAATTAAAATACTTAATCTGGCAGCAACATCACTTGTTTGTAACAATGAAATAATAGGATTTCCTTTTCCTTGACTCCCTGTTTTGGTTACTCTCTTCTTAAAAAATTGTTGACATCCTATGTGAGGATAAGGGTTAGATAACAAATCTAAAAGTATATAATTTATCTTCAGGAAGAAAAAAAGAATTTGGAATTTTCTGGTAGTTACATTGTTTATGAAACCCTGTGACTGGAAATCTAAGTCTTAAATGGTCACTCAAAAGCCTAATTACGGTATTCATTCAACAAATTATTTTTGAGCACTTAGTACAAGTTAGGTACTATGCTAGATACAGGAATTATAAAGATGAATAAAATAATTCTTGTCCTAGAGGAGTTCACAATCCAGTAGAGGAGACAAACAATCACTGACAAAAGCAAAACAAAGCCCTGCAACTTTGTATCTCTTAGAGTTTCTGCCCTCAGTAATGGGAAATGACAGAGCAGTTGTTGGAGAAGTATAGCCATGAGCAGCTGGGTTGCTGTAAATATCTAGTCAGGTCAAATTATCTGAGATTGACTTTTTGTGGGCAGCCTTTTGTTTAATATAATTTCAAACTTATAGAAAAACTGCAATAACACTACAAGAACACCCATTTACCTTTCATCCAGATTCACTAACTGTTTTTCATTTTTGTTTTTGTTTTGTTTTGTTTGGGAGATAGAGTCTCATTCTGTCTCCCAGGCCAGAGTGCAGTGGTGTCATCATATCACTCTGCAACCTCCAACTCCTGGGCTCAAGAGACCCTCCTGCTTCATCCTCCAAAGTAGCTGGGACACTGGGTGCTTGCCATCACACCTGGCTGATTTTCCTATTTTTTTGTACAAATGAGGGTCTTGCTATATTGTCCAGGCTGGCCTCAAGTGATTCTCCTGCCTCAGCCTCCCCCAGTGCTAGGATTACAGGCATGAGCCACTGTGCCTGGCCACCAATTGCTTTTCTTAACCATTTATAAGTTAAAGAGATACTATGCCTAGTCTCTCTTTAATACTTTTGTGTTTTCTAAATGCAAGAACATTCTCTTACCCAAGCACCATGCAATTACTCGAATCAAAAAATTTACAATTGATACAATATCATTATCCAATACATGGTGTGTATTCAAATTCCATCAATTGTCTTAATGCCCTTTATAGTTTTTCCTTTCCCTAGCCTGCTGCAATCCAGGCTCATGGATTTAGGTATCTTAGTCTTTGTTAACCCGGGGCAGTTCCTTGGTCTTTCTTTTCTGATCCTGACATTTTGGAGAATTACAAGCCAGTTATTCTGTAGAATGCCCCTCAATTTGGATCTATGTGATGTTTCTCATTATGAGATACAGGGTATGAATTTTTAGCAGGAATAAGTGATTGTTCTTAAATTCCACAATAGCTCCCTCTATTCATATCTCCTCCACTTTGACTTGACATTATGCAGGTGGAAAGCCTTGAAGGTCTTCTGGTGAAATCCAGACATTTCTCTGCTTCCTTTTATGATCCCTAATTTAGCCATCAGAATTGCTAAAATCCTGCGGAGGATATCTGCTTCTTGGGTAGTTTACCCTGAGCTGAAACCTTACATTAATTCAAAACTCTTTCCTAATATGTGTCCTTCCTGACTCTAGTTCCCCATGGATTAATGTCTGCTTCATTAGGATTGTGATGAATAAATTATTCATTAAAATTAATCCACAACTTACAGAGACAAATAACATGAGGTGAATATAGTAAAGATGTTTCCCTCTTCTAAATAAGTAGCATTTGTAACTCAACTGCTGAGACTGTACTTCTTTCCGAAGAGGGAGAGTCAACTGCACAGTACCCCCAAAGCAAAAGCTTTAAACAGGCTCTAGTGCAAAAGAGTTCAAGGCCCTAGCAATGCCTGGAGTTTTGATTGTGCCTATTCAGTCTCTGCTCTCTTGTTGAACTAACCAAGGCTACCACAAAATGGAAGGAGGAGAATAAGTGGGCAAAGTGTGGGTGGAGAAGACTGGGAAGAATTGGAAAGTGCACAAAGAGTAGCAGGGGGCAGTTAATTAGTTTCAGCTCTGAAATGACCCCTTTGTGTGGCTTGTCCTTCCTGAGGGGGAGGCTAAAATGCTGTCATGCTGCTTTTAGCAGTGTGGTAATTAAAACAATTAATTCCTAGTCCAAAATGAGGTGACTCAACTTATTTGGTGGAGGAGAAAGTGGCCATCCTTCATCTTCTTTTTCTGTCCTCCTACTTACTCACTGAACATCACATCAAAAAATGAGCTGATTCCTACATTTTACTTCCACGCATAGGGCCTAGAGAGAGGGATGATCATTAAGTGCTACCCTAGAATCCAAAGTAATCTGTTTTCCTGAAACTGAGAAGCAAGCTTATTTTGAGATGTTCCTAGCACAGCTCAAAGTTAGTTGATAAAAACAGCTAACATTTATTGTGCATTAAGCATGTGCTGGGCTATGACTTAAGGGCTTTAACAGGGCTAATTTCATTTATTCCTCACATTCTATGAGTTGAGTGGCATTATCATGACTACGATCATGGCCAATTTTACAGATGAAGTCGGGGCCAAGAAAGGTGAAGGGACTGGGCCAAGATGAGTTGAAACGGCAGGATTTAAACGCAGGTCCTCTGGCTCAACCACTGTGCTATCTGCCTTCCAGCTTCACCTTGCTTAGTGAGTGTCAGAATAGAACTAAGATGGTAACCAGTCCCATGTCGAACAAATTTCAATGATCCCTATAAAAGCCTCTCCCTTAACTGCTAGAGTTTTTGAGTTGTTTCCAGAAATGGTACGTTTTCTACAGGACAAAGGATCTGAGATTCTAAAGACCCCTGGTCAGGCTTTCTGATACCAAAATTTACCACCCCTCACAACCTGTGCTCACATACTTAGCCCTTTGGGAACTATAGCACAACGTGCATCACAGCAGGCTGGACCCTCCATTAAAAGCTCATTACCTCTCTTAGAGAGATGAATTTGAGGCAGCTGTTCTAGGTTCTCCTGGCAAGACCTCTGCCATACTAAAATTTTTTCTTCCTTGGCAATCCTTGTCTCAATAATAAGATCTTTGTGCAATGAGCAATGGGACCTAGACTGAAACCCTCTTGCAGTTCCAACTACAAGACAAATCCATACCAGATGATTGAGTTGAGTTGCTTAGGGAAATTTAACAGAAGGCAAATTGGAACTGGGCTCAAGAATAGACTGAGTTTGTTTTGATGAAGTGTGTATGAAGGACCTTCCAGGTGAGGGGAACCACATGAGCATTACATGTCCTGGGAACAGGAAACTGGGCATGTTGGCTATATAGGAGACCTTATCATACTTCTCTAAAAGAGGGGAAAGTTCCATCCTAGTTCCTGAGAGGAAATAGTAGAGTCAATGTGGAGAACTCTAAGAGCCTTATGACTATTGGAGCACATAAGCCAATGCACAAAGTCACTGCGATGACAAGGTGATGGGCTTTCCAAAGCCCTCCCACTTCCCTTGGGCCACCAGCATTCCCCTGGGTCTCTATGAGGTTAGCAGAAAAGGCTGAACCTGCTTCTGGCCAGGTCAGCCTGGTCTCTGCTTTCTCTGTTCCAGCTTCTTTTGCTAGAACTAGACGGGTTGTTTAATTGAGGATGTGACAATAGGAAGCCATAACACATTCTCTAACTTTGTTTAACTATCAGCAAAGCTATTTGATTTCCATAGGAGTGAAGGGGAGAATGAGTAATTGACACCTCCCAAACTTCAACAATAGGAAAAGTAATAAAAAATTAAGTTTAAAAGGTAAATTAGACCTGGTAGACCAAAAACAATCTTGAAGGCTAGTGTAAGAAATGTGATCACAGCCTACAGGAATTCTCCGTGCAAGTACACATACACACAGTGTTTATCCATAGAGGAAATCACGGTGGGAGCTGTTTCCAAATTAATCTCTAGAAACTTAATGTCATCCAATCCACATTTTTCCCCAGATAAATTTAGCAAGAACCTTAAGTCATTTTGAAAAGTCAAACCAGGCTTTTATCATATGCCTTTGAGTCATTTGTCTCCCCAGCAAGTTAGTATTTTTCAAGAATTTCATGATCAAAGAACATTTTAACCTATTTAGGAGACTTTAATAAAGTTTTCTCCCATAGTCCCATTGTTGACACTAAGATACTAATGAATAATAGATTCTACAAACACTAAGTCATTCATTATTTGGAAGAAAATTTTCTCATCCTTTTTCCCAAATAATTTACCTCAAATTACAGTCTTTCAATTAATCTCATAGTGTTAGGTGATTTTTTTCCCTCATTCACATGTTTGTATTTGGAGGCTAATTTGAAAATAATTTTAAGTATATATTTTAAGTACAAAGATCCAAACTTTTAATCCAAATCCAAAGATGATTTTAACTGCTTCTTTATATCTCCTACTGCCAACTACCAGCAAATGGGAAAAACTCCTTTCTCTAGTAAAAATATTTCCAGTATATTCTTTACTATCAAAAGACTTTGCATGAAAACAGGAAGATATGGTTTTCTCCTTACCTAAGCAAAACAGTTGTCCCAGTCTCTGCAAAATATTCTTCCTATACCTCTGACCTTTCCAGAATAAAAGAAATGATAGTGTTTGGTCTTCCTGCTTCAGGAAGGAAAGGAGCTGTAGGAAAAGAATTGTTTTTTTCTCTTTTGCAGTTTGAGAAAAAGTTTTAATTACAGCTTTTCAAAGTGCAGGAAAACAAGATACACTTATTAGATTGCTATCTGTGGTACACAGATGTATGGATTTAGGAGGAAATAACTGACCAGAAAAGTGAAACACATTTTAAGTAAAATGCTCCATTTTGCTACTGCTTCTTTCTTGGCTCCTGGAATTAACCTCCGTGTGCTCCTCTCCATTCTAATTATTTCAGCTATTAGTGTTCCTTAAAGTTATCTTTCCTTTTCTTTAAAATGAATTACAGACCCATTTTAATCTGCATTTTTAAAATTTACTTTATCTACTTAAACACAACCTTGTTCCAGAAAGGATTTAAGGTGGCTTGAAAGGATCCACATACATCAAGAAAGTATAATAGTAACTTACAGACAAGCCAGGAATCATTCTTATAACAAAAATGCTTATACAATCCTACTCATTTACTCTGGCTGAACTACAAATTTGTCTCTAAGCTTTCTAGCAGGCAGTCAAATGGAAACTTAATTAGTTACATCATTTACAGTGTCCATAAAACAAAAACAAACCAATTATCCAAGAGAAACACTGTTATTCCTAATAGTAAGACCAGAACGAAATTTCTCTTGAGAGGTTGCATAAAGAGGTCAGTGTATGATGAAATAGTCTGTGTTCTCAGTAGCATCCTAATGAGAGATGCAAAGATGAATTTCACAGGGTTCTTTCGTACTGCGCTCCTCAGAATAGGCGGATGGCATCACACCAACTTGAAAACCAGGAAAAGCAATTTTAACATAAATTCGAGGATCAGTACAGACACATGAAGAAATGCTCACCATCCTTAATGATCTAGGAAATGCAAATTTTGTTCATTTTCTAATTGGATTTTTGTTTGTTTTCTTGTTGAGTTTGAGAGTTCTTCATTCATTCTAGATACTCATTCTTTTTCAGATGTGCAGTTTTCAACTGCATTCTTCAAGACAGCATCTTATAATTTTGTTCTCTTTACAGAGTGTCAAGAACATCAAAACTTTCATCTGATTAATTCTCATTTTCAAATTTTTAATGGATTGTGCTTTTGGTGACAAGTCTAATAATTCTTTACCTAGCCTTAGATCCTGTATATTTTGCTATTTTTCAAATGGTATGGTTTTACATTGTATCCTTATATGAGATGTGTAAGTGGAAATCTTTATTTATTTTTTCTTCTTAGTATCACTGATTGAAAAGGCCTTCTTGTAATGCATTTGTTTTGCACTTTGTAAAAAAATCTGTTAGGCATATTAACATACATCTATTTCTAGGTTTTCATTTTTAACCTAACTCTGTGTGTGTTTCTCTGTCAATACTATGTAGTCTTGACCACTGTGATAAATGTAGATGTACAATGTCTTGAAATTAAGGAGATTCTTCACTTTATTCTTCCTTTTCAAATTTGTTTTAACTCTTTAGTTTATATTTACTTATTTATTTCTGCCTATTGCACTGGCTACAATTCTTGGCATTATTTTCTTTCCTTTTTTTTAAATAAGTGAACAGTTTATTAAGAATTAAACAAAGGTATAATGTGATACAGTACAAGCAAGACATTCAAGATAGGTATATTAGTACTACTCACACACAAACTTTAAATTTCACCTCAAAAAAAAAATCACAAGACAAAAGAGAAACCAATTACACTGTTATAAAATAAGATATTTCATGCAAAGTATTAACTTTTTTTTTTCCAGTTTTTGGACTGGACCAGGTTTGAACCCACTACCTCCGGTATATAGGGCTGGCGCCCTACTCCTTGAGCCACAGGCACCACCTACCCAGCATTATTTTCAATAGGAGCTATGAGAGCATAAATCCTTACTTTGTTTCTGATCTTGGAAATAGAGCAATCAACTTAGACAGTACCTGTGGCTCAGGGAGTAGGGTGCTGGCCCCATATACCAGAAGTGGTGGGTTCAAAACTGGCCCTGCCCCCCCCATAAAAAAAGAAATAGAACAATCAATCTTCCACTATTAAATATAATATTAAGTGTGGTTATTTCACAGATCCTTTTTTTCAAGTTGAGAAAATTATTTCTATATTATAAGAGTTTTATGAGGTATAGATGTTAGATTTTGTGAAATGTTTTTGGTGCATCAATTAATATGATAATGTGATTTTTAATCCTTAGCCTGTTTTTATAGTGGATTACATTGTTTGTATTTTGAATGTTGAACAGGTATTTATCCCTGGAATAAAAACCACTTACTCATGGTGTTTAAGGATTTTGATACATTTACGATCCTATTCGCTAGTTTTGTCCAGGCACACAGGTGCCTCTACTTACAAGGAATATTGGTCTTTCATTTTACCTTTGAAATTTTGTCTTACTTTGATATCAAAGTAATATTAGCTTCATAAAATTAATTGAGAATTATTTCATATCCATAGTTTTATATTTTCTAAAAGAGAATGTGTAGAACAGGTATTAATTCTTACCTAAATATTAGTCAGACTCTTCAGTGAATCCTTCTGGTATGGAAATGTGTGGGTTTTTAAAAATCATAAACATAATTTTATTAATATTTATGGTCTATTCAATTTGTACATTTGTTATTGAATGCTGTTTTTGAGAAAGTGATCTATTTTATCTAAGATATCAATTGATGAGCTCAGGGTTTGTTTGTAGTATTTCCCTATTATCCTTTTAAATATTCATAATGTATGTAGTGATGTTTCCTGTTAAATTATTGATGGTACCTTGTGTCATTTCTCTTCTCTCATTTTCTCTCTCACAGCTCAATCTTAGTAGAGGATTTAAGTATCTGTCATTTTTTAAAAAAGTCCTTATTTCTTTGTTTCATTGATTTTCATTGATTTTCACTATTGCTCTTTTTTGAAATACCATTTATTTTATTCTGCATATATTTTGCTCTTATTTTACTAGGTTTTAAAATAGGAGCTTTCATTAATGTGAGGTTTTTTTAATATATTGATTTACTGTTAAAAATTTATCTGTCAAAAAAAAAAGAAAAAAGAGTTGGTCGTGTCTGCCAAACTGGGATATCCTATGTTTTGGGTGTTTATTAAATGTAATGACCATTGTTAGTTCTCTGAGATTTTTTTTCTTTTTTTATCTTTAGGTTTTAGAACTTTGACTATTTTGTGGTTGAAAGTGGACTTTTCTGGATATTTATTCCATATGGATTTGACCATCTTGAATTAGTAGATTTATGTCTTTGCAAATTTGGGGATTTTTGAGTAAATATTGCTTCAAATACTTTTCCAGTCATGCTCACTTTGAGCTTTCCTTCCAGAACCCGATGACAGAATTCTAACACCTCTGTTGTGTAGTGAAGGAGACTCCCGAGGTTCTTCTGTTTGGTTCTTCTGTTTTTTTTATCATCAGTCTATTTTCTTCCTATTTTCAGGGTGGGTCATTCATATGCTTCTGTCTCCAATTTCATTGATGTTTTTCTTTATATCGTCTATTGTGCCTTTGAGCCAATCTGCTGAATTTCAATTATTGCACATTTTACTTGTAAACTTTTTTTTTTTTTTTTTTTTTGTAGAGACAGAGTCTGACTTCATCACCCTCAGTAGTGTGCTGTGGCGTCATAGCTCACAGCAACCTCCAACTCCTGGGCTTAGGTGATTCACTTGCCTCAGCCTCCCGAGTAGCTGGGACTACAGGTGCCCACCACAATGCCCAGCTATACTTGTAAACTTTTTATTATTTCCTCTTTATATCTTCTAGTTTTGTCCTAGATCAAATCAATATTTTCATCTGTTTTGATCATGTTCAAAATTACTCTTTGAGTCATTCATTTACAGACATTACATCTCATACATACATTACTTTAAAGTGGATTATAGAACTGTGTGTAAAATGTAAAACTATAAAAGTTCTCAAGAAAAACAAGCAGTAGAAAATTCAAATTAATCTTATGATTTGATTGCTCTTTAGTAATCTTTTCTCTAACTTTAGCATCATTTTTTCACTGCATATTAAAATATATCTATTTGGGGAAGAGTGGTTTGGAGGAGTTGAAAAGAAGCTGAGGACTTTTTGCCAGTTTTGAATAATATATTTTTCAGAATTTATGATGAGGACCATAGTAATTTAATTGTCTCACATGAAATACTGGCCCTTGTTTGTAAGGTAGAGCTGATATGAGTATTTTTTAAAGTATTTAAATAAAAAGACTTATTATTTTTCGAGTGGTGCCTGTGGCTCAAGGAGTGGCTCATATCAGGGGTGGCAGGTTCAAGCCCAGCCCCGGCCAAAACTATAAAACAAACAGTGCCGGCCCCATATAGAGAGGGTGGCAGGTTCGAACCTGGCCCCAGCCAAACAACAACAAAAAATTGCAGGATCTTGTGATGGGCACCTGTAGTCCCAGCTATTCGCCAGGCTGAAGCAAGAGAATCGCTTAAGCCCAGGAGTTGGAGGTTGCTGTGAGCTGTGATGCCACAGCACTCTACTGAGGGTGACAAAGTGAGACTGTCTCTACGGGAAAAAAGGCTTATTATTTTTCTTTAATTGGTAATTAAATTCAATGATAAAATTTGAACTGTGATAATCATGGAAAAGTAATAAAAATTTTATAAGAATTTTACTAATATTTAGATTGTCAATATACATTCTCTTTAATGAATTTGAAATTATTCTATAAATGATGAGACTTACATTCCTCTGATTAAAAACATACAATAGAAGCATTTAAGTATATTTTAAAAAATTCAAACACAATTACCTGTAATTCAAACACAATTACCTGTAAAATACTGAAATACTTTTAATAACTTTATTGTTAGAGTTGTTGGCATTTCAACTTATAAAACTCCTTTTCTCAACCCAAGTAAAAGTAGTAGCAGGGGAAAAACAGAAACAAAATACTTCTGATTCAGCATTCTTGTGTTCAATATAAGACAGAGATCCTTGGGGTAAAGCATTATTGCCTGCCAGAGGAGAACTATATTAAATACTATCTACTCGACTTTAAGATGATATTGAACCTGGCTCTGAAGAGTGAAGTGGAATGGCTCTTTTAGGCACTAACGGTCTAGGGCATAAATCAAATCAGGTCTGAGCAAGAAAGTATATAAGTTAGTGACAGATCTGATCCCCACAAGTGCAATGAATAAATGATGTTTAGTAATTTGATTATCAAAAAGCCTTTGAAAACCAGGTCAAAATTGAAGCCAGAAGGGAAATTGGAAATAGGATTCATAAAATAAAACACTCTGTAAAAAATGACATAGAGAAGATTGATTTTGTTTTCAGACATATGCTTAGGTATTTCAGATTTCAGGCAGGCACTGTGCTCCCCTGAGGAGCACTGGGGTCAGGGATATTGCAATGTGGGTTTTTCCAAAATGTTAATATCACATGGAAGAGCTGAAGAAATAGGTATTTTCCAATTGAAAGTCACTGCCTTCTGGTAATCTAACAGCATAAAATTTTCCTTTGAACCTTTGTATTTGAATAGCCTATTTTTGTGAAGAGAATCTAGTAATTGCCACACTACAGAGCTACAAATGTAGTCTTTATTCGATGTAAATATTTAAATATCTCAGAACATATTTTGAAATAATTTTAATTGTACAAATGGTCCAATTACAAAGAAACTACAGTTATGTAGTGCAGCTTAATTTACCAAATGAGCATATAATCTATAACAGGACAGAGATTTATAAGTACCATTTTATTTAGCCACCACTGGTCATTCTTTTTTACTTTTTCAATCATTGAATTAAGCAAAATCAATAAATAGATAATAATGGCCCCCGTTATATACGTGTGTACTTTGAGTGATTTTAATCTTCTTGAAATTTACATGGGTTTTTTGATTTTTAACAAAATATCTAGACACATCGTGAAATAGAGTACATAATAATTATATTAATAAAACCTACTAACTTCTAATTTGCACTAATAGTTTAGAAATTTTATAAACGTTGGTTGCACCATTATTCAGAAATAAAGTGGAGTGACTAGTAAGCAAAAGTAGGGTTTGTTGTAAGCATGAAATACATGTGTGGATGTTTAAATTATGTAGTTGATAGGAAATTCATACTGGGCAGAATGCAGTGACTCAGGCCTGTGATCTGAGCCCTTTGGGAGCCCCAGGCCAGAGGACTGCTTGAAGCCAGAAGTTTATACCAGCTTAGATAATATAGCAATACTTTGTCTCTCAAAAAATAAAAATATTAACTGGGCATCATCTGGTGGATCTGTAGTCCTGAGTACTTGGGAGGCTGAGACCATAGGATAGCTTGAGCTCCTGAGTTTGAGGTTGCAGTGAACTATGATGACGCCATTACGCTCTATCCTAGGCTATGGAACAAAACCCTATCTCAAAAAAAAGAAAAAAAATACACAGTACAGGAAAGTAGCATTATTATTCATTATTATTAATTGCTATATTTACTTAATTAACTTAATTAGGTCTGTGATCTTAACACTTAATAATGTTCATTTGAGTGTATACAGCACTGTAAGTTCAGTTCTTGTTTTGACATTTTATTTATTTTTGAAAATAAATGTTGTAAGCATTAAGTACATGTGTGGATGTTTAAATTATGTAGTTGATAGGAAATTCAGACTGGGCAGGACATGGTGACTCAGGCCTGTGATCTGAGCTCCTTTTGTTATAGACTTGCAGTACATTGCTTATTGTTTTTATGAAGAAGATGATTTGAATCACTTGTGAGATTTAAATATCCAGGTAATAACTTGACTAGCGATATTTATAGAAGGGATACATTTATTATCTGATTCTAACACTTGGCATTTAAAATTATGTTTCTATTAATAGCTTACTATATAAATTAACCACCAAGGGGGAACTCAAGATTCAGAACAGGATGTTCTGTAGGGTATGCGTTGTGAATTCCAAAGGCCACCCCTCATGTCACAGCCCTTGTGTTCTGACAGTTTGGTGTTCATTAAGGGTCAGCCACCAGTAGTGACCGTAATTAAAGAGGTTGCCATCATAGTTTTGTTATTCTTTGCTCCCTGATATTATGAAAAACGCTGCTCATTCTGACTTATTCTGCATGGATAAAATATTACAACAAATTGCTAATAAGAGAGAATTGATAGGTGTTTAATTATAGTCATTGGGTCAAGAATATTCCTATCTAGCATTTTTAATACATTTCATTGGATTTTAACTTTGACATATAAAATGAGAAGAAATAAATCTAATTAGATATGTTATTTAAACAATCCATAATCATACAAAAATAAACGTGCCATATGAATTTAAATTCCCAGCCACGGTTCCCCCTTTCTTTGCAGCGTCACTCACATTTATTATTACTATTTTCTTTTTTTAATAACATTCTAACTAGGATGAGATGATATGTTATTGTAGATTGATTGCCTTACCATGATGCTTAGTGATGTTGAGAGCTTTTTCATATACTCGTTAGCCACTTGGATGTCTTCCTTTTAGGAAGGTCTGTTCAGATATTTTGCCCATTTTAAATCAGATTATTTTGTTGCTGAGTTGTTTATGCTCCTAGTACATTCTAGGTGTTAAGCTCTTATCAGATGAATACTTTGCAAATATTTTCTTTCTACGGGTTGTCTCTTCCCTCTGTTAATTATTTCCTTTGCTGTGTAGAATCTGCTTGGTCTTTTTTGTCTATTCTTTCCTTCTTTTACCTGTGATATCAAAATCTTACCCATAAGATCATTGCCCAGACAGATGTCCTGAAGCATCTCTCTTATGTTTTCATCTAGTAGGTTTACGTCTTATAATTACGCCTGTGATCCATTGTCAGCTGTTTCTTGAGTATGGAGGTTACTTTTATTTTCATGCACATGGATATCCATTTTTCCCAGCACAGTCTTTGTCCTGTTTTACCCCAGGTGGTTCAGCCCTGTAGGAACTACCAGTGGTTCTCTCACAATGCAAATGGAACGGGCTTCACTTAAAGATTTCCTGACCAATGGAGAAACTGAATCACTACTTTCAACTGACTCCTCTTACCTTATAAATTGTAGGTAGGTAGAAACTTGCTGTAAGTGGTATTGTGCTAAATAGGGAACAGGGGCTGCCGATCTGACACCACCATTTCTCTCTCCAGTGTTAACTTTCTCAGTTATGTGGGACCAGAGTGTTTCCTCGCTTCTCCTTGAATTCTTCTCAACTCAGGTGATATCTCTGTGCACCTCTGTCGAGTTTCTAGCTGCATTTTTGAGGTAGGAGTGATGCTAGGAAAATCCTCTATTTTGCCATCTTTCTCTAATGGTTTTTTGAGATAGATGCAAAAGTGATTTAATAAAGGAACAATTGAGAAAATAGAATTTAGACTTGATAACAAAAGGAGTATCAATAACAGAAAAAAAAATTACAAATTGCACTTCAAAATGAAAAACTTTGGTCTCTGAAAATCACCAGTAATAGAATAAAAATCTGAACTATGGACTGAGAGAAAATATGCTTGGAAAAGGACTAGTACAGAAGACAATGTACAAAGGAGTTCTCTACCTTAATAGTAAGGAAAAGGCCTAATTAGAAAACTGGTAAACAAAGTAAAAATGCACTTCAATGAAGAAAATTTGAAGATGATACATAAGCCCTTGAAAACATTACCAATATCACTACAAATCAGGAAAATGCAAATTACAGTCATAGTAGGAGATATCTTTACATGCTTATCAGAAAAGATAAAATGCTACAAAGTCATGATAGCCTTCAATGCTAGTGATGATGGTGAGAGAATTAATCATACATAACTTATGGGGACATAAAATGGTATAGCCATTTGGCAAACCTTGACAGTTTCTTATATAACTAAATATTCAACTTTGTATGACTTAGCAATTTGTCCCAGATAAATTAAAACTTATGTTCACACCAAACTTTGTATAATAATGTTTACAGCAGCACATTTATTCATTATACTAGTTTCTTACAGCTATAAGAAATGACCACAGACCTGGTATTTTGAAACAACAGAGGCCTCTCCTGTTACAGCCAGAGTACAGTACCAGTACCACTTGACGACTATTCCCTCCAGGGCCTGCGAGGGAGAATCCTTGTTCTTTCCAACTTCCAGTAAACTGCCAACATTTCTTTAGTAACATCTATCTTCTTCTTGTAACATTTTCCCCACGTTTCTTGATGTACATCTTTTTTCTTGGCCTCTCTTTTATAAAGACATTTGTGGTTGCTTATATGGCCAATACGCTGAATAATCCAGGAGAATCTCCCCATTGTAAGACCTTAATTTACTCAAATCTTAGAAGTCAAGCGTTTGCCATGTAAGGTAACAATCAAATGTTTGAAAACTTGGGAAGTGAACATCTTAGAGGATCGTTATTCAGCCAACCACCTTTACAATGGCCCCAAACTGAAACAGCCCATATGTTCATCAATAGATGAATGACCAAACTGAGGCACACCTACCATAGAATGCCACTGAAAAACAGAAAGAAAATGACATTTCATACATATAACGATTTGGATGGCTCTCCAGAAAATGATGCTATATGAAGAAAAAACAGAAACCAAACACAATAGATTAAATGCTCTATGGTTCTATTTATATATCTAATTGGAAATTTTAAAAATCAATCAAAAATGCAACCAGTTTAGTGGTTGTCAGGCCTTAGAGACAAGTCGGGGCGGCGAAGGCAGCAGAGAGATCGGTGAGATTGCAAAGGGCGACATGGATTCCTGTGGAGCTGCAACTTCTCTGTGTCTTGATTGTGGTGGTTGACACATGAATACACACACCATAAAATTGCTCGGTACTAAATTCACACACACACAAATATATACATATTTGTCCAAGTAAAATTGGAGGAATAAGAATAAGGTTGGAGGGTTATATCAGTTTCAAAGTTCTAGCTGTGGTATATTTGAGATACTGCCACTTGTAGGGGTGGGAGATGGAGAAATTGGTGTGAGGGATTTTTTCTGTATAGTTTCACAGTCAACACTGCGGGTAAATCTGTGATTATCTCAATAATCCTGCCCATTAAATTAAGACAGGCATAGCAAATTAATTAATCCAACATCTGCTTCTGTTATTCTTCCAAAGATAATTTAAATGGAAACATACATTTAAAGGAACATGAAAGGCGCTCGTCCCAGGTGAAAGTTTGAGGATAGATTCAGATGTTACCAGATTGCTTGTTTCATTTTCAATAGAGGATAAAAATAAATATCTGAGCTTGTTGAAATGACTGTAAACTTGGTCCTCTATTCCATCAACAGAGCGGTTCTCTATAAGTATTAAAAAAAAATACAAGAAAATTTTGGTTACACTGCATTCCCTTTGACATCTCAGATCCAGTGTAAATTAAATAGATTAATAAACAAGAAGGCAATTTAATTGTCATATTAAACAGTCAAAGTTGATATATGGTGTTATGTCAAAGCGTGTGTGTGTGTGTAGATATCCATCTGCATTTAATGTAGAAGATAAAAATTTATAAAAAGATACAAGTATAAGAAAAATTCCATTATCATTGTTTATACCTACACATTCAAATACAGGTACAAGATAAAAATTTTTACCTTCTGTGTTATTATTTGTTCCAACAATATTTATTGAAATACGTAATTATGTTTGTTGGATCTATAAAATCTACTCAGAAGAGTTTGAATTAGGGAAATTGCGTTTATGTGTTAATAATAGCTATGATTTAACCAACAATTGTTTAGGTAACAATTCCATTTTTCTATTAACACTCTTCTCTTTTCACCTTTTACTCTTTTTTGCCCCCCTGTACAGTGCTCAGTCCCCACTCTGCCCTGTACTCTCACGGAATAGAAAAACAGACAAAATTACAGGAACACACAGAAAGGCTCTGCCCCAGGATCAAAGAGGAAGTTGCCAGGCTGATAGTTTCTGGTGGTGTCTGCAGATTCGGAATCACTGTAGGAAGACTCAGCCACGTTTGGTGTAATTTTTAGTCGTACATTTGTATATGTGAATTATGAAAGCTATTTTTTCGGTCCTTCTGGGCTTTCTTACAGGCTTCTTAAATCACCATTTTATCTGCTGTTTGTAGTGTACAGTCTGTGATGTTGGTATCGGGTTAGAACTCGGTTTCCAGTAAAATCTACAGAAGCAGATATAGCAATAAATAAATAAATAAATAGATCTAATTAAAGGACTTAACTGTAGCCTGCATGACTGAAACAGAAATCTTTGCCATATTTTTGGTAGAAAAAATATCACTTAGGTGAAAAATTTTCATCTCTTATTCATTGCGTTTGATTATTACTGTACTTACCGACAGATAAAAGGGAAGCAAGGTGAGAACTAGGGAATTATTACCATGATACTAAGGCCATTACCTGGAAGTAGATTCAGAAAGACAATCTCAGAGTCCTGTCCCCTGATGTAATTCTCCTGTCGGACCCGTAATTCCCCTTTTGAGCTCTTCTACAATACCTTCTCAACTAATTATAAAGCTTATGCTTCTGTTTCTTCTCCTTTATTTGTTGAGTGTTCATCAATTATTACCCTTTCCTATAATTGAATTTGTTGTCTTTCATACTTCAGAAAATTTCTAAAAGTTTCTGGTTTCTTGGAAGTGTCTTTCCTTCTGTTGTTAGTTTTTATTTTATATATGTGTTCCTCGGTTTTTTATTGTGACCTATGGGAACTGTAGAAGGAAATGTACTTCTAGTTATTATCTTGAAACTGGATATTCTTATCTTTTATTTGATATCGAGTGAATACATGTGTTATATAATATTATCTTTATCATTGTAATCAATGTTATTTATTGGATGATGATTAGTGCCAACATCATGGTATAAAATCTGCATGATACCTGATTTAAGTTCTCACAAAAGACCCATCGGGGGCTAAACTTACCATTCCCATTTTGTAGATGAAAAAGCCAAAGTTCTGAGATACATTGTTTCCCAAGTTACAGGGGAATAAATTGCACAACTAAATCATAAGACTATGTGGAATTACTTCAAAGTCCATGATTTTAACCATTATATTCTTCTATTTCATTTTATTCACTTTATATATGTCTTTTTTTTTTTTTTTAAAAGACAGAGCCTCAACCTGTCACACTGGATAGAGTGCTGTGGCATCACAGTTCACAGCAACCTCCAATTCCTGGGCTTAAGCGAATCTCCTGCCTCCGCCTTCCAAGCAGCTGGGACTTAAAGGCACCTGCCACAATGCCTGGACATTTTTTGGTTGCAGCCGTCATTGTTGTTTGGCAGGCCCGGGCTGGATTCGTACACCCTGCCAGCTCAGGTGTACGTGGCTAGTGCCTTAGCCCAATTTATTAACATTATAAATTTGCAATAGTCACTATTTAATATGCTACATAAAATTCGAATAATTTACAAAATATATTGTAAAAAATTACAAAGTTATCATCCGAGCTTCATTGTGACTCCAATTTTAATTGGCCTTTCCATTTCCTTGCCATTAAAGTTCAGTAAATTTGTATAGCAAAGAATAATTAGCTCATTACGACGTAAATAACTACGATAGGAAAGTATTTTAATGATTAATAATGAGTTCGTTTTCTATTGCCATTTTTAAATTAGAACCTGTATTTAATAACTGTATGATGCCCACTCCATAATCTGAATTCTTGCACGTAGCATGGGTTATTTTAGCAACCTTTATGTCATAGCTGTGTTCCATAACATTGTTTAATTTCCTACTTCTTCATTTCCATCTAATCATTCTCTTATCTTGGTTTCCATTATCTTGTTTACTTAATCTCTATTACCACTGACAGAAATTCTAAAGGTCATATTTACAGATTACTTAGGAAATTGAGCATTTGGTATAGTTTGAAACATTAGCAGACTCAACTCTTACAGCCAGAGTCAGTGTATATTATCATATATTTATTTGGACATTCGATTATTCAACAGTATCAGTGCAGCACCAGCACTATGCAAAAAACAAAGTTCTAATTATTGTGCCAAATGAAAATGTGAATATGATGTGGTTGCTACAGCAACATAAAATCTAAAGAAGAAACACTTATGAAAAAGTAGCTCTAATAGAGGGGAAGGAAAGATGTATTATCATATTATTGCAGCCAATGTGTAATGGGATGGAAATAAAAATATATTGACTCTGAATGGAGAAAATCTCAAACATCAAGAGAAATGTCAAATTTGTATGAGAAGATGTCTTCTAACTTAGGAAAAGATATTTGTAGAAGTGATACCAAGAATGCAGAGTGTACGTGATTATGAAAATATAGCATATCATGTTGAATTTAGTTTGAAGAGTATATAAAAATATATTAAAAATGAAATCAGGCTTGGCACCTTTAGCATAGTGGTTACGGCACCAGCCACATACACACAGGCTGAAGGGTTCAAGCCCAGCTGGGGCCTGCTAAACAACAGTGACAATTGCAACAAAAAACAGCCGGGTCATATGGCGGGCACCTGTAGTCCCAGCTACTTGGGAGGCTGAGGCAAGAGAATCGCTTAAGCCCAAGAGATCGAGGTTGCTGTGAGCTGTGACCCCACAGCACTCTACCGAGGGTGACATGTGAGACTCAAATCGGATATTTTTATCCAGATTTTAATAAAAACATTTAGATATCCTTTATTAATTTACCATTCGTTAGTAGAAGCTAGACAACAACACTAATTTTGAGGTAGTCACAGTCCGGCTCGCTGTATTTCCAGCAGAAACTCTCAGCTTTATTGTACATAGTACTCAGTTGTTGCAAACCTTTTGAATTGAGAAATACTTAATACCATTTTTAATAAAAATTAAGTATTTCTCAATTCAAAAGGTTTGCAACAAAATGCCATGAAGGCTGTCTGTAACAGTACGATCAAAATATTTCTGAATGTATATGAATCGTGCCCTATGATTGCACCAATGTACATAATTATGATTCAATAAAATTATTTAAAAAAATGAAGTAAGAAACATACTTTTGTTTTCAATTTGGACATCCTGCGCCGAGCTTTAGGCCGCTGGTCTGACCTCCCTTGCCCAGCACTGGACGTGGGAGAGGCGCGGCCTCTGAGATTGGATCCACGAACCCTCCCGTGCTGGGAAGGCTTCTCGGAGGGCAGAAGAGCAAATGTGAGCAAGGAAAGTTGTAACAGTTGCCTGCTTGCATTATTAGGAAACGAAAGACATGGCTTAAAACTGCAGGGAGTTGGGTCCAAGATCTCTGTTCTTATGCACACTGTGCTGAACTGTGCCCTGTTCTCTGTAGGAATCATAATAGCGACCCCCATGAGGTCAGTGGTCACCGGCCTTTTTGGCATCCGGACCCGTTTCCTGGAAGACAAGTTTTTCCATGGATGGGAGGGTGGGATGAAGCAGCAGGCAAAGCTCAGGCAGTGATGCCAGCACTGGGGAGCGTCTGTAAAGACAGATGAAACTTCACTTGCTCGTCCGCTACTCATCTCCTGCTCTCTGGCTGGTACCTAAGGGGACCCAGGGGCTTGTTTCCCAGGAGACTCTTTTTCCACAGATGATGGGTAAGGCGGTGGGGTGGGTCAGAAGACAGGGTAGGCTGATAATAGGGAGACAGGGTAGGCTGATGTGCTGCCCAGATCCTAACAGGCCACAGACCACACAGCACTACAGTTTGCAGCCCTGGGGTGGGGGGCTGCAGTATTAAATGGCATTAGAGTACACAAATGCTCTTTGAGTAAAATTAGCTTTATGCTAATACAAGTTTATATTACTTCCATTTGTTATACAGATAAGAATTTCTAATTATAGAAAAATTATAAATTTATAAAAGTGAAAAGAAATTATATAATGTAATCATTCTTAAAAAATGGAAAATAAATCTTGATAGTTGCTGATACTACATTAATATCTAAGAATATAAACATGTAAACACTTTGCAAAATGAAACCACTATAGGTGAGTATACGTTTGTGTTTTATTTTCATGTCTAGCATTATAACTTTTTAAAAATACCTTTCTTCTAAAATATCATTTTAATGCCAGCACCATCTTTTAATTTTTTTTTTATTTTTACATATACATGTGTTGATTAGGGTTCCAATTTTCTCTTCACAGAATTTAAAAGGCTTAAAATTCAATAACAATAATAATGTTTAAGATAAGGACTAGAAACAAAAATCATGTAAAGAATGAAGGAAGATAAATACATTCAGAAAAGAAAACAGACGATTACTGCATTGAAATATCAAGCAATATTAGCAATAATAATGCCAAGAAAGCAATGTACACATTGTCAAATAAGACATTATAGAGCGCTTTGACTCTGAGGCTCAGCATGAAGTCATCAGTCAACTTCTTATTTTTTTTCCTTTCTTTTCCCTCCCTCTCTTCCTTCATTTCTTCCTTCCTATAGTTACATACTGAACACCAACAATATTTATTAAATCTACTATGGAGCTGCATAGTAACCTAAAGCAAAGCAAAGCAAAGCAAAAGCAACAAAAAGTTTTCTATCTTCATGAGTCTTTAATTCCATAGCAAGAAAAAAGTAAATTAGGAAACTACATAATTAGAAATTTTAATAAGAAGGAAGAAGGAAGTAAAGATTCGTTATCATAAGTACATCAATTCAATGTATTTTATTACCTTGAAAGTTACATTGAAACGTTATCAAGATTTAAGTAGAAGTGCATATTTTTTAAGTACGCCAAACCAATTAGTAGAATAGAAGCTAACTTGCATTGAATTGCTGACAGCTAACTTGAAAAAAAAGAATAATTTAATATTCAAGTCATTAAATGACTTCAAGGTCAACTGTCTATCAATGTTTGACAATGCTACAAGCAGTGGGTGTCATCTTCTAAAGTTATATTTATCTTTGGTGAAAAATAGTTTCAACTGTTAAATACATTTCAATTTTAATAACAGTTTTCACTAATATAGGGATTGAGTTTGTAAAGTATGATCATAAATTATATTTTCATCTTTGTGAGTTTATATTGTGATCTTTATGGCTAATTTTTTCATTTAATAGGCAGGTTAATGACTATTATGCTCACTTAACTAAAAGAGATAATAAGCGTAAAAATGTTAAATTGCTTGACTGAATTTGTGTATCTAAACGGCTAAAAAAGATATACCTTACAGGAACAATTGTGAACTCAGAACCTGAGGTGAGGAAGACCAAGGTCAGAGTTCTGATTTTGTAGATAAGCTGTAAGATAATGAGTAAGTTACTCAAATTTAAGCTGCTAATATTATCTGAAAATGGGCAGAGTTACAGAAACTTCATTGTAAGTCTGTTGTAAGAACGAGGTAAGAAATTAAATAGGTACTCCGTTTAAAATAGAAATAAATAGTTGGAGGAACTGCTGGCCACATTTTTAAAAATTATTATTTGTGTGAGCAGTGCCTGTGACTTGAAGGAGTGGGGCACAGGTCCCATATGCCGGAGGTGGCAGGTTCAAACCCAGTCAAAAGCCGTCAAAAAAAAAAATTATTATAGTAAGGGTCAAAGATTAATCAGAAAGTGACATTTTAGTATTAATTTGTTATACACATTTTAATTCAGAGTTATCTGCTTTACACACAGACTTATGGTCTTTGACTTTTTTCTTCTAAGAAATATTATTTAAACCTAATCAAGGGAATTTTAAGAACTAAATTTAATATGGTTGATTTTCTAGTTGAAAGGCTATAACCTTAAGTAGACCAACATTCTGAGCCTATACATTGTGTAAAAGTTATTTGAACTCAATTAGTTAAACAAATGATGACATTTCTAGGCATGATTTGCCTATAAAACACATATTTAGAAGACATGGTTTAAAGAAAACATATTCACTTAAAAGTGATAGTACAGAAGCCAGCATTAATGTTGTATTTTAATACACTTAAAGTTTTCAGTTAATCGTACATCTATATAACTGTTACAAATTTTCCTCGTTTTTTAAATAAACTGCTAGCCTTGAGGTACTGCTTCCATCCTCTCGTTTTGATATAATTATATTTAATGAATAGTCTGTGCCATTCACCAGCTGCACACATGGAGGGAGTCACCCAGTATTGTTGTATTTTGTTTAATGACCCACAAAATGAATAAAATAGCAATACTCAATCTACAAGGTTGCTCCAAGGACAAAACGTTAGTCAACATGTGCAAAGATATCAAAATAGTCCTCATCACTCAGCATGGAACAAAGGGGCCATCATTGTCATCGATGTCATAAACATCCATATGCTTGCAATAGGGATTTTTTTTCTCTTTTTTTTATTCTAAGTGTCTAGATTCTTTCTGAGTTCAAATCAGAGCTCAGTTATATTTTTACTTGTGAATTTAATTAATAGATAACTCAAGTATTTATGAGTTGTAGCTTTATGTTTTTATTTTACTACCTTTCAAAAGACAGGGACGAGAGAGCAAATATTTTCAATTATAGCAGCGCGTGTCCAAGAGACATCAAAAGTGACATGCTTCCTCACAACGGGCCTAACAAACTGAAGCTGATGAAGACCAGGGACTTTCAGTGATCAGAGCTGGACTTCACTTAATGAAGACAATTTTCTATCTATTGAACAACTGGACTTACTGTAACCTAATGTGTATACAGTGGATCAATTCTAATTTATCCCAAGTCCTATTTTTCCATGTCTATTTTGTCTAACCTTGACTTTCCCCTTTCTAGCACTTAAAAACTCCTAAATTTCCCACTCAGTAATAACCTAATAAATTTCTTATCTTTAGTATTTTATTGATTGTTTTCTAAATTTTATACTTTGAAGATACATTTTCAGTTTTGTTTTCAGATGATTCAATTCCTATCTTTCCTTTTGATGGGGTCACAAGTCTGGCAAAGTAATTGTTCAATTTAGGGAGTGGTGTTTATTGTAATAAAGTGCCAAAGAATGATGGAGTCTGGGAGTAAAGTATCAAAAAATGATCAAGTCAACAAATAGAAAAAAAAGTTCAAAAGGATGTGAAATTTTTCACCCTGTACTTGATAGTATATTTTTGGTGTATGGCAATGTAAAATGCTATGTGCTATGCTATGCATATAATCAATGGAATATAAATCAGGGTTAAAAGTCAGAACTGCTAATGGAAAAATACATTTCTCTAAAAATATTTCTGAAAGAGGCAAATATGTTAGCTCTTTTGATAATTTTCCTAATGTTAGAGTTATTACTAATTTGACATAGCCTCATTAACATTTAAAAATTATTTACACAAACTAAAAAATATATCAATATGAGTAATTTGATTATTCAAAATTTATTATTTAAACTTGATTACAATCTGAATAAATTAAGCTTTTCACAAGTCCATGTTTCCATATGTCACAGATATTAGAATTCTATAAAATAATTTAAATCTTTTTAGACTTGAACACACAAATATAACGACCATAATTTTCTCCCTTCCAAACTCAGCATGAGTTTGAATGTATAACTAACATGTATAAATCATGTTATTTCTATGATTTCATTTTTTTTAATTCTTTAGCATTATTTATTCATGTTCAGCCTTAACTTCCAGCACAAACATTTTGTAGACCTCTGCATCCATCCAGTTTATTTTGTCACATCAATCTTAATGCTTTTAGATTCTTTCTGTAATAAATTGAAAAAACTTTGTTCTATGGACAAATTATAGATACGCTTTATAAGACTAAGGAGAATCCCAAGCTTAAGATTTTAGTACTACTTAGTGATAAACTACTTACCTAAGTCTCAGTATCCAGTTGGAAAAATTCTCCTTCTTAAACAAGTATGAATTGGTTAAATATCTGAATGTATAAAAGCATGACTTTGTCTTCTCTTCCCTTCTTTATAATGAATGTTCTATTTACCTTCACTTTTTTTTTTTGGTCTGTTTAGCATGCATTAGCAGAATCTTTTATATATATATAAAATAGATACATGCTATTTATTTATTTATTTAGTGACAGATTCTGAGTCTGTCAGCCTTGGTGGAGTGTCGTGGCAGCATCAACACACAGTAACCTCAAAGTCATGGGCTCAGGTGATCTTCTTACTTCGGCCTCCTGAGTAGCCAGGACTAGAGACTCCCGCCAGGACACCCTGCTACTTTTCATATTTTTAGTAGAGACAAGGTCACTCCTGCTCAGGCTGGGAAAATACCTTCTTTATATCACTGAAGGAATGACACTGACGTGCTCTTTACCACTCCCTCCATACGGAGTCCCTTGGGTGAACTGTTATCTAGTGGGGACAACATTGTGAGGGCAAGTGGAGGTGACATGGATTTCTCCAGAAGTCAGTGGGAGAGCTGATGGCAGAGTTTCCTAATACTGATACTCCCTTGACTCTATCTGGGTATCCTAATTGAAGTGGGGCTCTTCTGCTCCTGGACATCCAGCCCAGACAAAAATGCTTATTTCCTTGAACTCGCTCCCAAATCACCTATCCTAAGCCAAAGCAAGCATCTTCCATTCCATCTCCTGGAGCCTCATTTCCTGCCATAAGGAGTAAGCCCAACTCCCTTGGGTTGCTGATGCTCCTGATGTCTTTAATGGCCATGGGCAGAACTCAGTCTCGATTCCCAAAAACAGCTTAGCTGAGTTGATATTCTTATTTCTTGTTCTGAAAATAGATTCCATGTAAAGTAACCATCAGTATATCAATAATTTAATGATAAATTAAGT
Source organism: Arctocebus calabarensis (assembly GCA_963573935.1). Classification (NCBI taxonomy): domain Eukaryota; kingdom Metazoa; phylum Chordata; class Mammalia; order Primates; family Lorisidae; genus Arctocebus; species Arctocebus calabarensis. The sequence continues at coordinate 38,093 of CAUYON010142605.1, forward strand.
CGGTGATTAAGATTTCAATTTTCATGGATCTTTTTACTCTCTCAGACTAGTCTCAGATGCAGCTCAACCTCCTGTGTATCAAAGAAGGTGCTGTCTTATTTATTTTATATAAAAAACTGTACTATGAAGTCCTCAAACCATTCAACCTGAATGTTCCAAAATATTCAATTATTCTGAAGTCACTTCATTTTAGGGAGGATAAAGCGAAAACGTTTTGAAATATATATTCACAACAGGTGGATTGTAACTTGATTTTCTTCTACACCATCACCAAGGGTAGACAACTGGAAACAGAACTTTAAGAAGAGCTACACATATTTTCTGGCAAAAATATTTCTGTTGATGGTAGTGGGTCTCTTGTGGTGATCTTAAGTATAACTGTTACAAATTATACCAATGCCTGATGAATGTCAGTCCAAGATGCTGTAATGCTCTTGGTCAATCATTTGATAACTTATTATTTCCTTTCACTTACTGAACACAAATTCTACAAGATGGATCTTATTTTAGAGTCAGATAAGTGAGGCAGAGAAATTAAAATGCTCAGCAGATACCCAACAGTTAGTAACTGGAGGGAAGTGGGTTTCAGGATAAGATTACCCTAATAGCAAATATATGACTTAATTTTCTACGTATTTTCCACTAAAGGATTGATAAGGAAACAGTTAAGAAACAGAGAGAGCATTTGAGAACAGTTCTGTATATAATATGCAGACTCGTTATTAACATGACATGAAGAACACATTTTTTAATAGTTTTATTGAATCATAATTATGTACATTGGTGCAATCATAGGGCACGATTCATATATATTCAGAAATATTTTGATTGTACTGTTACAGATAGCCTTCATGGCATTTTCTTGATCACTATATAAAGACATTGATACTCTACCTTTAATAAGTTTCCCCAGTACCCTGCTAAGATGCACCGTAGGTGTGATCCCACCAATTACCCTCCCTCCACCCATCCTCCCCCCTCCCCTCCCCTCCCTTTCCCCTTTCCCTGTATTCCTATGCTATAATTGGGTTTTAGCCATAATTGTGGGTCATTTTCAGCTGTTTATTTCTGCTATTTTGATATAGATTAGGAAAAAAATAATATTTAAAAGTAATGGTA
>CAUYON010142606.1:0-24663 GCA_963573935.1 Arctocebus calabarensis
TTTTTTTTATTGGACTACATCTTGACACTGAGAGAACGTCCTGGTTCTGACTCCCTGTTTTCTCAGGACTCAGCTGCCCATGGCTTGTGGCAGCCCCAGATCCCACTGCATGCCCAGTGGGCGCTGGGAGGGCACTGGCTCCCGTAAGGGGCGAATGAATTACCTGGGCTGTGGCTGTCCCAGGCAGGACTCTGCAGACCCTCTACAACGGGGCTCCCCCCTCTTTCCCCTTCTAAAGCTCTTCCGCACTTCTTTTCCTGGGCTGCAGGATCCTTGGTTCCCAGAGGCTACCATCCAGCCCGTACCTTTGAAGACCTGCTTTTCTGGCCCAGCTCCCCAGCAGGCTCCTCCCCCTCCTAACAGGTACTACATTTGCATACAATGGAGCTGCCCCCCTGGGCCTGCTGGCTGCTCCCTGAGCAAAGCCTCTGCTTTTTCTTAAAGGAACAATGCGGTTTTCTTCTTTCTGAACACTCCATGCTGAGTAGCTGCTGTTTTTCAGCCAAGAGACTCTGAGGTTTTTCTGGTGCACTCAGTGGCTCCTGGTCTTTTATTTCAAAATTGCTCTTTCCCTAGAGTGAAGGGCCACTATGCCTGAGATGGGAGCAGTCCAGGCAGCAGCTCAAGCCAGAGCTGGGGTTTGCAAAGCCCCCAGAGATCTGTGCTGGGAGCAGAGGTACTGCCCACCCTGGAAGCCACAAGGCCGCAAGGGACTGAAGATCAGGCTGTTAGGTTGGCTGTCTGTTTTTCGTTCTTGGTGTGTGCTTGACCAAAGAATGACCAGGCACAGCAAAAGCAAGGCAAGCACAAGGTGAACTTTATAGAGCAAGATAGAGAAGGCCTTGTACCAACAGGCCCTGGTTAGGGTCTGCGGTCCTGTTTTATACCGCCTAGATTGGGCCCCCTGATTGGTTCAGTGGCATCAAAGAACCACTTTGAGGCACAGTTAATGACATGACAATTAGCCTAAAGTTAATCTAGGTCACTTTCCAGATCCTCTGTGCTTGGGCTGCCTGGCTGGGGAATTCTTGCATTCTTTTGCAGATTAACGGGGCATTCCTCCTCCCACAGGTGTGGCAGTGGCTTGGAACAGGATCAAGGTGGGGCAGCCACCAGGGCAGGGCACCCCCCTTACCCTTCCTCACCCTCCTCCTTCTTCCCAGCTGTGGCAATTGTTCAAGGCAGCAGCAAGGTGGGGCACTAGCCTTTGTCCCTAGGAGAGCTGGACGGGAGGCCCCCACCTCAGAACCCGTCCCACTAAATCGCTGTTGCACAAGCTGCTCCGGTAGGACCTGGCCTCCCCCATAGCAATGGGCCTGTTCTCTGTTTAACTAGACACTTTCCCAGGCACAAGAGCCCAGAAATCCTAACTGTGGTTGTTAGTCATTATTTCCTAAGGTCTGTGAACTAAAATAAAATCTTCAGCTTCCCCCAAAGATGACTAAATGTACCCCTCTTGGTCAAGGGGATCCCCTAAAGCTGGGCTTCTGATTGGGAGGAAAGAGGTCACATGTGCCTTCTCATACCCCTCCCTTCTTGGAGATGTCCTTTGTGGCACCTTAGCAGCCTACGGCTCTGCAAGACAGAACTGTGGGTCCCCAACACACCACTGGAGTCTGGGCACAGTGATTAACTTCCTTACCTTAACTTAAAGTTTCCTGAGCCTTTAAGCTTCATTTCTTTAACCAACTACCAATCAAATAGTCTTAAAATCCACCTATAACCCGTAAGCCCCTGCTTCGAGATATCCCACCTTTTTGGGCCAAACCAAGAATGCTGCCCATATATAGATTATGACTTTACCTGTAACTCCTGTATCCCTGAAATGTATAAAACCAAACTGTAACCCCACATAGCTAATCCACTTGCTCAAGGCTTCTCTGGTGTGGCTCTGGATCATGGTCCTAGAATCTGGCTCAGAATAAATCTCTTAAACTGCAGGAACACCTCCAAGCTGATACCTCCCTACATTGCCCACTTAAGTCGATCTAATTTTTATAGACCAGACACGCACCATGTGTACATATCTGTACAGTAGGCTTGGTTCCTTATGTTGGCCACCTCTGTATGTTGACCAGTTTGTGGTCCCTTGGTGGTCAGCTTACGGAGGTCACAGGGTTTGACTTCTTTTTCACTGACAGATCTACGAACATCAAGGGATAGCTGTTGAAGGTATAGCATCATCCACCTGACGCCATCTGGTGCACCTGAGCAGCACACTGCCCCAGGATTACAGCTGTTGGGCGTAGGATAGAGACGGGATGGTGGTTCACAGAAAGAAGAAGAGGCCTGTGGCTCAAAGGAGTAGGGCGCTGGCCCCATATGCCGGAGGTGGCAGGTTCAAACCCAGTCGCGGCTAAAAAAAAAAAAAAAACTACAAAAAAAAAGGAAGGAGTTTATCAGAGGAAGGAACAAAAGTGGAGTCTGATCTCCAGGGTCATCCCAGCCCCCTTCCAGTTCCAGATGTCTTTATCAAGCATAGGTGGGGGTTGCCATGGAGGGCCCACCCCCTGCTGAGGTGCCACCGGCCAGGGAGAAAGTCCACACACTGCAACATTCCTGGAGTGACTGCCCTGGTCTACGGAGATTTGGGGCTTTCACCATCGTTCCGCAGTGTGACTCAGCTTGGTGACTGTTCTGTGCTTTGATCTTTGGCGTAACTCCTGGCCCAGTTTCTCTACGTGGCTGCCTCACTGAAATGGCCATGCTTATGCTAAGGGTTATCTCAGTTTTGAGGGTCCCTTTCCTACACCCACCACGCTGTGATGATATTCCAAACTGCTTGAGGCAGTTGAGCGGCTCCCAGGAGCTGTGGGCATGGACTGGGAGACCTCCCCAGGGCTGGCCTTCCCAGACCCAGTCTGCTCAGCCAGCTCCTGGCCTCGCCCACCAAACCCAACAGCTTCCCAGGCCCAGCTCCTCTCAAATTCAACTCAACTTTCAACTTTTCCTTTGCTGCCTTTTTCCTCCCCTGGCCCAGCCCCACTCCGGGACTTCCTAGAAGCAGAGCCTGAAGGGGATTCCAGGCCTTTGGAGGGAGGGCTCTTGGGGCAGGATATGGGTAGGACAGGCCAGGGAGAAGCCCAGCATAGACAAGGCCTCAGCTGGAGACCAGAGACCCTTAGCCCCAAATGCAGCACTGAGCAGTGTCTTAGTGACATAGCCAAGCCGGTCTGGGCCGCTGTGATGGGGGGTGCACTCTTCTGAAGAGGAGATGTTAGCAGCCAGCTCACAGCAGCTAATTCCCCATGCTGATTGATGCAAGAGGTGCCCTCAATAAAGGGAGGAAAGGCCCCTGAAGTCTCCAAGTGGGTTCTTGGCTTCACACAAGAACTCAAGTATGAGCCAGCTATCCACAGAAAGTTTATTGAGACAGACAACAGGTCCTCCACAGACCAAGTAGGTAAGCAGTGGTGACCCCTTAAGGGGCAATAGTAATATTTTTAAACATTTAGAAACCCTGTTAGGAAACAGCTATTCTGTCTAGCATTGTCTTGTAGTCAGGCCATGAGGGTTAACCCTAAACTGCTACCACAGTTAAGTGCATGCAGTTTGTAAGACATCCAATTTAGTATTCATCCATCTTCAGGAGGTAGGGGATGGTCTGGGTCATCAACTTGCTGGTGACTTCATTCAGGGTATTAGTGCCTGGTAACTAACTCAGGCTGTCTCACCCTTTTTCTGCCTTATCCCTACCTTAAAACTGCCTTTTCACCAGCTGAAAGGTCTGTTGCACCAGCTGGCCCCGCCAAGCCCCTCTCTTGACCCTCCCACACCAACCTCCATCCCTCACATGGCCTTGGCCCCAGGCACCTTTGGAATCTGGTCCTGGGACTCAATGTCTGAGCTGTTTGACACTGGTTTCAGTTTCATGCTCAAGAAAAGCGGGCTGGGTACAATCCCAGGATAAAAACTCGCCATGGAAGGACTCATAACAGGCAGACACAGGGCACGGCCCTCCTGCCCAGACACTGGGCAGCAGTGACTGTCACAGCCACGTTTGGATTTGAACAAATCCATGGGTAGACACTTAACACCACTGGCACAGGCAACCCACGCATCAGGGGAAGCAGATGGTAAACCCCATGCAGGTTATGGAGATTGAGTCAAGAAATAACTGCCACTGGGAGGCGCCTGGGGCTCAAAAGTGGTGGGTTCAAACCCAACCCCTGCCAAAAACTGCAAAAAAAGAGAAAAGAAATAGCTGCCATTGTAGAATGCTAAGGAACAGAGGAAAAATCCAAACCTGCCTGAAAATGGCCCTGGCATTTTGTGACCTGCACCTAGATGAACAGATTACACCCTACTCACAGGTGGGAGGGGCTGTCCAGCAGAGGCCCCAACCACAGGTGAGAGGGGCTGCCCAGCAGAGGCGCAGGCCGCATCCTCGGAGGAAGAGTCCAGTCCACCATGGGCAGTGTCTCGGAGCAGTCAGGTGTGCACAGCAGCAGGTATGCACCTGCACACACAGCTGAGACCTTCGACCACCCGCATGAGGAAACAGTGAGAGAAGAGTCAACATTCCCATCAGGCAGTGACTGACCCTGTTGAGTGTAATGAGAAAAAAAGGGGGGCGGTACCTTAAACATCAATGTTTGCATTGCTTTCATTGTTGTTCTATATTATAGTTTAAATTACATTGCCTTCTTAAAAAAAAAAAGCCAGAATGATTGAATTAGTTGGTGTCATTTTGTTTGCAAATGACACACAATCCCCACTTGATCTTGCTCAGGAAAAAAGCACAGTATTAGACTGAGAGCATTATGCTGAGTGATAAGCCAGTCTCGGAAGGACGAATGCCGTATGATTCCACTAAGCTCAGACAGAAAGCAGAGCTGCGGGCCCGGCCCAAGGAGGGGCTGGGAGTCCATGTGCACCTGACAGAGCTTCAGATTTGCACCGTGGAGGGTGGAGGGCGGCACAGGCTGGGACTGTTCTTAATACCACTGAACCGTGCGCTCAAAGTGCCAAGGTGGCGAATGCCATGCTCTGCGTATTGCATCACAATCTCTAAAATTTGAAAAATACGTTTCTTTGAAAAACAAACAAAAAAGGATAGTTCTTATAAAGACCCAGGCATGTCATAAAAAGAGAGGTGGCAGAACATGGGGAACCAGGACCGCCACTGCCACTAGGACACGTCCGCTCTCTCCCCATCTGACCCCTCTCGGGACCTGAAGCCTCTCCGCCCCGGAGAAGCGGCTGCTGGGGGCTCCTGCTGTAGGGGTCCCGGGGGCCCTCATCGGCCTGCGCATCACCAGCAGTCTCAGAGAAAGGGGAATGAGAGGCAGGTAGTACTAAAGATGACAGCGAGGAGACCGGTCACGTTTCATGGAAACAGGTGCACAGCTTGTGCACGGGGTCCGCGCTCATTCGGGTTTAGCTCCGTAGGAGGAGCCGAAAGAAGTCTCAGAATGAAGGACACGGGAGCTGCAGGGCTGCCGGCCCGCCTCCCTCTGCATCCACACTGTCTCACCATCTCACAGCCAGGGGCCCCGGGAAAGCCCAGCAGCAGCCCAGCGTCCCCTCGCCCTCCCAGGCGGGCTGCGTGGGGGCCTGAGAGCTCTGCGCGCCTGCGCAGTTAGGTAACACTTGCCAAGGCTCATTGATGCGCAGAAACCTCCCGGTTACAATATGAGCCCATGTGGACGAGGTTCACCTGTGTCCCCAGTGCCTGTGCGCTTAAGGCACAGCTAACAAGTACGAAGCCCCTCCATCCTCCATCCTCCCCCCACCAGCCAGTATTTCTATCACAATCGCAAAGTCCCTTTCTCCGATGAATCCCAGCCAACACACTTATTTTTGTATGACCCACTTAGTGTTTTACAAAAATTTGAATAAGCCACCAACATTTTCAAATGCGAAGTCTTCATTTAAAAATCTGAATCCCCAACTTCTTTTGAAAAATCCCCAAATCTAGCCACCCTGGGCTGGTATTCCTGCATTTCGTCTGTTGCCTGGGGATGAACAGGTGCCACCTCCTTTAGATGGGTGGTGCTCTTCAGCTTGCCACAGTCCCCACTCTTCCCTATAACTCACCCTCGACCAACCCCCTATGGCTCTCTGTAGATACTGCAGTGTGAAAGTTCTGCATTCAGACATTATCCACGACCAAGCTGACTGTGTATGTGTGTGTGTGTGTGTGTGTGTGTGTGTGTGTGTGTGTGAGAGAGAGAGAGAGAGAGAGAGAGAGGGAAACCATTTCACAGGGAGCTGTTATCACCACCAAGCCCATCGTAACTAAATTTAGAATTTCATTTTCCACCTTGGTTGGTGCCCACCAGAGAGCCAAGATCTGAGAAGGAAGAATATTTTGGTGAATGGAAAGCCAAGCCTGGGCATGGTGACTGGCATGAGTCATCAGCTTGGTTTGGCTGAGTGGCATTGGTGACGATGACCTTGAAAGAGGACATAGTCTTCCCTAGCCTCGCCACCCCACCTGGCATCCAGGGTGGGCTCCTTGTTCTCCTGTGTGGCAAAGGCCCCAGAAGGCAGCCCCTGCAGAGCTGTTCTCCTGTTTTCAGGTTCTCCAAGTGCCCAGCTCTGAGCCTGTGCTTCCTCCCTCTAGCCTCAGTTTCCCTACGCATAGAATAGCAGGAGCTGCTCGCTGGCTCCTGAGGTGAGCCGCCCATCTCAAAACACCCCCAGGAGTTGCAGTGACTTTGATGGGGATGATAAAGCAAGTGCATTTGAAACCCACCATGCTGGAGAGCTCCCCACTCAGGAGCAGACAGCGCCTCTGTCAGCAGTGCTCTGCCCTCGCCCCAGGAGTCCTGCGTTCTGACACCCCAGGGAGCCTCCAATTATCTCCAGAGAGTTTGCAGAATTGGAAGAGAATTCCCAATGCAATATTCCCTCTAATTCAGTCTGATTATTGTAAATAAGTCCATGCCCTTGCTCTGTGGGTATGCCAATGCAGAGAGCAGAGAGCCTTACAAGGAGGGCCCCAGAGTAGTGACCTGCCCCTGTGCTCTGCCTATCTCAGGCCTGCCAGGCACCCTGCCCCTGAACCGCAAAATGCTCTATAGTCCTGGCCACAGCGACAGGTGAAGGGTCTCAGTACCCAGACCTCTGGGAACCCCAGGTTTTTACAGCAGCTATCAGGGATAAAATGCTTTCTTTCCAGTGGAAAGCTGTCAGCCTGCAGTCGCCCGTGTCCTTCTTGGCTACTGCACAGCAAAAGCCTGCCTGAGAGTGAAGGCAACACAGTAGATGTCAGAGCCCCAGAGGTGGAGACACATCTTTTGAGCACCTGGATTCAGCCATGCCTGAAGGCAAATCCTGGACTTCTAGTCACATGGGACAACACATTTCCATCTTTGTTAGAGGTAGTTTGAGCTGAGATTCTATCACTTACAATCCAAACAGTCCTGAGAATAGTACAGCTATTCCAGAAGCTGTGCCCTCCCCCAAACATCCACTGGGACCACTGAGTCACAAAGAAAAAACATCTGAAAAGGAGGAGTGAGGACTCAGAAAGGGGACAGTTCTGACAGCTTCCCTCCCTGCAGGTGGTTCTCGTGGAGGGATAAATATTCCTTTAAGATCTGAGCTGTATTGGCAGGTCCAGGCAGTATAGACGGACCAGGAGAGGGCAAACATTTTCTGCAAAGAGTGGAATATTTTTGGTTTGCAGTTCGTACAATCTCTGCCAAAACCACTCAACTCTACTGTTATCGTGTGAAAGTAGCCATAAAAACACCTAAGCAAATAGGTGTAGCTGTGTTCCAACAAAACTTAATTTACCAAAAGGGGCAAGCAGGTCAGATTCAGCCTTCGGGGTGTGGCTGGCTGACCTGTGGTAAAGAAGCCTTCCCTGTGTGCCGGTGGTCAGGACATGGGGTGGCTTATGTCTGAGTTGTCCCTGTCCTTTCTCAGGGTGGGGAACCTGAAGCCTTTGGGCCACACATGGCCTTCTATATCCTTGGGTGCAGCCTTTTGACTAAATCCCAATTTTACAGAAAAAAAGTATTTTATTAAAAGGGGCACAACAGAGAAAGATCAAGCTTTTCTTGCCACATTTGTTGCTTTAAAAAGGACAATTTCAAAATCAGAAGCCCACAGGTTTGGCTCCCACTAGAGTTTTGGGTCTACAGATGAACAGAGATGCGTTTGACTCTCCACTCAGGCTCCCAGGCTGTGTGACCTTCAGTGACTAACTTGCCCACTCTGTGCCTCCCTTGTCAGATAAGAATCATAACCTTTTTTCCCCCTGCTCCTATCCATCACTGGCAATGAGGAATGGCATTGCTGTGTGGAGAGGACACCTGTCACTCACTGCTGCCCCAAATTCTTGGAATACTCTCTCCACATTCACCAACACTCTTTGTTCATCCATTCATTCATTCATTCATTCACCTTTAGTTACTCGGAGTAGAAATTCAACTCCCTAAGTGAGAATTCCAAACACCTACCTTCCAGCCTCCCCAGCTACAAGGTATAGACCTAGGTGAAGACTCCACCATTAGCTCCATGGATGCTTCAGGCCTCGACCATAGCCTGGATCCAGCACCAAGAAGGGGTCATAGGAAGCACTGAGGAAGGGGGTTCTAGCGTAGGAAACCAGCCCAGCACATGCCTGGGAAGAGCTCCAGGAGACGGGTTCACAGGAGGGGCATCAAGGCTAAGTCCAGATGGGAGAGCAGGGCGAGGGCTCAGAGACTGGGGAGGGGCTGCCCGTGAAACCCACCTCTGCACAGAAAAGAAAACGTGGGCATGAAACAGGGCCCACGGCAGCAGCACCTCCACATCAAAGAGGAGAAACCCAATGTCTGGTCGGGAGGTGGTTATGTGAATTACAGGGCATGGCTACGAAGATCAAAATGGAATTTAGGAAGACATTTTAGTGACTTTGGGAAATTTTCAAAGGGAAATGTTAAGTCGAAAATGCAGGAGATATAATCACAATATGGATTGTTTTTTAAAAAAAAAAGACAAAGAAAATATGCTACGATCTTAACTAAGGAAGAGATAAAGATATGTGGGTGATTCTTTTTGTGGTAAGAAATCTCTGCTTCTCCTGCTGTTAGATGTGGGGTCTGATTCTCCTACCCCCGAATCAGGGCTGAGCTCCAGTCTGCACAGATGGGAGGTCTCTGCCTCCCCCAGCAGGAGCCTGAGCTCCAGGTGAGAAGTCCACCACCTGGGGCTGCCAGGAAGCCCAAGTCACAGGGACGGAGCACGAGGGGTCTTGGATGCAGTGAGACAGCCTCCCGGAGCCCGCGACACCACTCACAGGCAGGAGCTGGACCCTCCAGACCAACTCAGCAGTCACCTGGCTCCTCCCCATGTGGAACAGAAGAATTTCTCAACTGTACCTCCCTCAGCCCCCAACCCATGAAATCCCATGACGGCTGCCGTAAGCCCCTGAGTCTGGAGATGTAGTCTGTCACACCACAATGCCACTTTGCTGACATACAGGGAAAATCACCCTGGGGCAAGGTAAGACTCCCTGGGTCAGGGGCTGGAGGTTTAAAGGTCCAGAGCGATGTCCTGTCCCCAGAAAGTGAGCACTTGATTACCCCTGTGTTGCCTTCACCACCGCATTCTTGCTTGGGGGCTTGGGCAACCGGCAGCTGGCCCCGCTGAGCAGGCACAGGCAGCCACACCCAAGCCAGTGTCAGCATGAAGGTCTGGGGCTCGCCTCCTCACAGCCTCCACCTGGGCAGGCTGCCCTGGCGCTGGGGCCCTCTGGCCTCAGAGAGGTCTGATCTCCACATGAGCCATGTGACCTCAATCTGGCCCTAGCCCCGAGGCACTCACAGGAGAGTAGAAGGTGGGTGGCATCATGCACAGCTGTCCTAGGGCCATTTCTAACCCTTCTCTCCACTTCTGTCCAGGCCTGGGACACCCCCAAGCCCCCTCCTTCAGGTGCAGGGGCAGATGGGACCCCAGGGGACGCCATGGGCCGATCTACCCTCGCTGTCTGTGCAGGTGTCAACATATATTTGGGCTCCTTGTGTCCTTGCTGCCTGGACGTGTGCCCACCTTGCAGCTGCCACTGAGCCTGGGTACTGCTTGCCTGCTCAGCACCCCCAGCCCCAGCTCAACCTTGCACCACTGCAGCGGTGTCCATGCTGTGCCTCACACCACTCCTGCGCACACCCATCTTCTGTGTGCATTTGCAGGTCAAGGGATGTGTTGGCCCCTGGGCACCCTCCCATGGCCACAAGCCGTCCAGGAGCTCCCCTCCCCACACACTGACCTATAGAGCCTGTGGGCCAGCTCTGTCTGGGGCTGTCAGCTGTGACCAGAGACAGACCCACCCACCCATCCTACAGGGAGGCGGGATCCACAGTGGCCGTGTGTGCCACAGCCATCCAGAGCAGCTGCAGGGCACCTCCAGCCCAGGCCAGAACTGGATCCCGCCTGGCAGGGGGTGATAGGGAGGGCAGGAACGGCACATGTTTGACAACTGCCTCCTCAGCCCCCTCAGCCCCTGCTTGGCTGCAGAGAAGACAGACCTGGTGCCCTGGAGCGGGCTGTCGGGCAGTATGCCCTGCTGAAGGTGGGGGTAGAGGTGCCCTCAGGCATATGCAGAAGTGCCCAGAGGGCTGGCGCACCTCAGGTTCTGCTGTGCCCAGTGTCCCCATGGCCTGGCTCTGCACAACCTTCACAAATGCTCTGTGGGGCCGGTACAGGGCAGGGATGAGGCCCAGACCTGCTGTCCAGCAGTGTGGGTCCGGTCTCAGTGCGGCCATGCATAGCTAATAACCTAGGATGCTGCACTTGACCTCCACGAGCCCTCCTGTCTTTTATCTGACACAGGTTATAACAAGGACCACTCAGGGTTGTTGTGATGATTAAAGGATATAAAATGTGTAAAGCAGTTAATTGGAGGCCTCAGAGATGCCAGATTCTTTAAAAACAACAGTGATGACTATCAGAGAAAGATGCATTATGGCTCGGAGACTGTAGCTCAAGCAGCTAAGGCGCCAGCCACATAAACCTGAGCTGGCAGTTTCAAATCCAGCCCAGGCCGCCAAACAACAGCTGCAACCAAAAAAATAGCTGGGCATTGTGGAGGGCACCTGTAGTCCCAGCTTCTTGGGAGGCTGAGGCAGGAGAATTGCTTGAGCCCAGGAGTTGGAGGTTGGGGGAAAACACAGTGGGGGAAAGCTCCATGATATTGGTTGTGGCGCTGATTTTTTGGATGTGACATCAAAAGCACAGACTACAAGAATTAAAATAATTTGGACTGTTAAAATTTAAAAGTTCCATGCATCAAAAGATACAATCCACAGAGTGAAAAGGAAATCTGCAGAATAGAAGGAAATATTTACAAATAATTTATCTGCTAAGGGTTAAAATCCAGAATATACAAAGAATTCCTGTAACTCAACAGCAACGAAAACCCAATTCGAAAATGGGCAAAGGATTTGAATAGACATTAAGAAAATGTAAAAGAAAACCACAATGAGCTGTCACTTCATACCTATTAGAAAGATCACTCTCAAAACATCAGAAAACAACTTGGACAGACTTTGAGGACATTATGCTAAGAGAAGTAAGCCAGTCTCCAAAAGGCCAACACAGTGTGATTCCACTCACATGAGGCCCCAGAGCAGCCTCCTTCACAGAGATGGAGAGCAGAACAGGGAGGAGGCTGGAGAGGGACCTGGGGAGGGGGCTGGGGGTTGTTTAATGGGTGCAAGAGCTTCCATGGTGCAAAATGCAAAGAGTGCTGGAGTTTGGGTGCACAGCAACACTGCCGTACTTAACTGTACTCAACTATACACTTGACAGTGGTTAAGATGATAAATACTACGCATGGTGTGTTTTTACCACAATTAAAATTTTTTTAGTATCACAACAATGGAAAAGTATCCAAAGTACTCGATAGGAATATAAAACCAGTAGATGAACTAATACACACCCACGTAAGAGAATAACTCAATTAAATTCAAGGCGGGGAGGTAGAGAAGGGAGAGGTTAGTGTGCTCCCACCTAACAGGCACAGTGCAGGGGTACGTGGCACACCTGCTGGGTGAGGGGCACAACGACAATTTGGACTTTACCCAACAGACGCAAACAGTGTAAACTAAGTGTTTATACCTCATGCTAAGCTGAAATAGAAACAAAATTTTAATAGTAATTACATAGTGTATCCTTAATGAGATGTAACCTAAGGATAAAAAGAACTATACAAAATAAACTAGAAACAATATAAACAAATTTTTAAAAAACAAAAGCATTGCCCACCTCAGTCTGCAGGACAGGGAAATGGGGTTATTTGGTTTTTGGTGGGGGTGTTTTGCAGTTTTTGGCCAGGGGCGGGTTTGATCCCACCACCGCCGATATATGAGGCCAGCGCCCTACTCCTTTGAGTCACAGGCGCTGCCCGAACCTGGGATATTAATCCGTGAACTCTTGTTCTCCATTGGTCCAAGGCTACCCCTGGAGCATTAGACTGTGACTCTGGGCTGCCCTGGCCCGAGGCTGCCAATTCCCTCTGGCACAGAAGAGGGGCCTAAGGCAGAAGAGCACAGGGGTGAGCAGCCAGGGAGCGCGTGTGCAGGACTGGGCATCCCAGCTGCAGTGCACACAGGGGTAGGATGAGGACACACAGTGTGGTCAGCAAGGTCCCTTTGGCCTGGCACTGTCCTCACTCGCTCAGTCCTTGCAAGAGTCTACCGTGTCCCTAATGGGGTGCCAGGCTCAGGGAGGTTGAGTGCCACAGTAACACAGGAAAACACAGCTACAGACGCTCACCCAGCTGGTGGCTGTGCGTCTGTTCTCCTTAACCTCTGCGCTGTCCCAGTCCCCCAGTAGATACAGACTCTGGCTTTAGGGGGAAGGACCCAGGGATGCCCCCATCAGTGCTGGCTTCTGGAGCCGTTTTGGCCACAGTCCCTTGGCACAGCCACACAGCTGCCCAGGCACTAACTAGTGTGACTGTCAGCTGTGCCAAAAGGTGACAGCAGGCAGGTTCTCAAGAAAGGGTGATTCCAAAGCCCTTGTTTTTGCTGTCTGCGGCTGGCATACCAGAAATAGCCCAGCAGCAGCAGCCCCAATCGATGTCTGCAGAAGTGCAGCCCCACTGGCGATGGCTCTGGTCACCCTGGGAGGCAGACCGCTGAGCAGAGCCGCCCCTACGCAGCTCCTGGTCCTTAATTACACCCTGGGGTGTGGCTGGGAAGAGGTCAGAGTGTGGAGGCTCTGAGCCAGGCTGCAATCAGTCTTTCTCCTGCCGTTCCTCCAGGCAGGCCGAGGGAGCCCTTTCCTTCCCATTTAATTGAGCAGAGGTACAGGGGACAAAGAGGGGGCCGTCAATAAGGGCAGTGGGGGGCACTGCCACCCATAGGGGGCTGACCCCCAGAAGTTGTCCACAGAACTGGACAGGCCATTTCTAAGGTCTGGGGGTCTGACGGGAGATTAGCCCTCACTCCACCTTCAGAGATGGGGCCTCCCGCTCACTAACCCAGACCCAAACACAGTCGGGAATGGTTTCACCTGCAGCTTCCCAGAGGGAGGTCAGCAGGCATAGCACAGGCCCTTAGTCCTCGGGCTTTCCCTGGGAGCTACCCAGGGCCCCGTGGGCACCTCTGGTGAGAGGCCTCTCTCAGCTGCAGCCCCTACTGCTGCCCCCATAGAAGCAGTGACCCCATCAGGTGCCCCACTGTATGAGGCTGGCTGGCCTACTGTAGGCCCCTGGCACACCAAAAATATGGCCTAACGCCTCCCCCATATGGGGAAAGACTTCATTTCTTCATTTAGCCCTGAGAAAACCAGCCCTTAAACATAGACCTCTTTTCAGTTAATCCCACATAAATGACCACACGTGAGCACACGTGCACACAGGGCTGGCCTCAGGGCCTTTGCACATGCTGTGCTCTCTGCCTGGAGCTCTTCCCCCCAACCCTGGCACTTTCTTCCAGTCTCTGCTAAAAGTCTGCTCCAGAAGCAACTCTTCCTGGACCATCCCTCCCCAAGGCTGGGAGCGTTCACCAAGTTCGTTAGGCAGCACTAGTGACCCTGAGACAGCAACAGTAACTGCCCTGGGTTTGGCATGGGAGCCCCGGGAGGAAAGGCCCCAGCCCTGGGCACTCACATGGCTCCCTGCTCTGCCTCCGGCCTTTTTCCTGTGGGAGTGCCCTTCCTGGGGAGTCAGTGGGGGGGGCATAGCCAGGACCACCCCTTGGCTGGGGACAGAGGAGAGGGCAGCTATTTGCATTTCCCTTCTTCCTGCTAAAAGCCTTTGCAGGTAAAGTCCCAAGAGTACCCTGAGCAACCCCCAACCAGGGTACGGGGCCACACTCAGCTGCCTGTCTCCTGGGAGGAGCGAGTGGGGAGGTTAGCTGGGAGGACAGAGTAGCAGTGCCCTCCTGTTACCAGGACAGCCCCCATCCCTAAGCTCTCTGAGAGCCATTTTGCAGCTGAGGAAGCCGAGGCCCAGAAAGGCATGTGATGTGCCCAAGTCTTTGAGCTGGTAATGTGGGCCTAGGATGGTGACCCTGCTCTTACAGAGCGCCCTGGGTCTGAGCTCTCTGTCCCACTCCCTCTGGCCTCAGCCTCCAATGTCAGTACCAATGCACTAGAAAGAAGAGCTGCCCTCACTGCCCAGCCCTTGCCTCTCTGCCCTGACCCCTGCCCCTGCCTCACACCCATCACCTGCACAGCTGCTGCCTCCCCCTCAACTGCCAAATGCAGCTTTCAAGTCCAGCCCAGGGGTCCCGTCCTCTGGCGAGCCTCTTTGGCCCTGCAGTTGGGACCAGATGCTTCCTGGGGGTCCTGCAGACCCTGGGCTTGCAGCAGAGACCTCAGCCCCCTCTGAAGTCTATGCACACACATGTGTCCCTGACCCCACCAGCCTGGAGCTTGGCACTGAGCAGGTAAGAGGGAGAATGAGCCAGAGGTCCGGGTGGACCAGAAGCCGCATGTCGCCCACTTGGCAGAAATGAAGCCCCAAGACAGACGTAGGTTGCAGGACCTCCTCAGGCGTAATTAAGAGTTGAGAGTAAGATGGAAACACAGGGCATCCCTCCAGTGTCATTAACACGCAGAGGAGGGTGACAGTGATTCCAGGTGGGGTGTTAGGCTCTGAGACACCCAGAGAGCTGTGGGCAGAGGATGCCGGGAGATGGGGCTGGGGGACACAGGCTCAAGGGAGGTGCAGGGGAGAGCTTTGCTGGAGACGGATGCCCTAGCTGCCACCACCCTGGGCTGGGGCTCAGGCCCCCAGCACTAAGTCCCAGACACATCACCTGAAGGTCAGCACTCCTCGGTCCCCAGGGTACTCAGAGCAGCAGCCAGGGAACATTGCCACTGGGCAGCTTGTCACCCACCCATTCCCCCTCCAGGAAGCCAGCCTTTCACTTCCTGAAGACCCCTCCCCAGTGCAGGCCAACCTTGGCCTGAGCACTTGGGTGAAGTCAGGACAAATATGAGGACAGCCCAGTGTGGGCTCCTGGTGTGTCGGGAGGCCTGTTCCAGAAAGAGCTGGTGCTGAAGGACGCAGAGGCCTAAGGGCCCAGCAGGAGGCTCGGCCTGCAGCCCCTGGCCCACCGACAGGCAGCCCCCCTCAGCACAGGGTCCTAGGTACCACGTGCAGCCTGGGGCTCTAACAATTTAGCAGAAGCCAGAAATCAGGGATTTTATGTGTACTACACAGAAGACCAAATGTTAATCCTGGACTGTCAGAGAAATGCGCAGAGCCTGTGGGGAGGGCATCAGCGTGGGGCCAGCAGCCCGGAGTGCAGGGCTCATGAAGGAGGGCCAGCCAGGACAGGGGCTCCAAGGCCAGGCTGCAGGGACAGGTGCCAAGCTTGACCCTGATGGACTGAGCCACCAGGGTCTGTAGCACCTCACTTAGCCCTGAGTGCTGTCGTCCTTTCATGGTAAGGACACTAAGGCTCACAGAGGTGAAGCCACTCACTCAGGGGCACACGGGGCTTTGATAAAGCCGCTTTCAGCCCCAACTCCCAGGGACTGGACGTGTGGCACGTCCTTCTGAACGCAGCACCCGTCACCTGCAGCAGTCTGCACCAGAATGCCGGTGGGCAGAGGGCAGTACTGAGCCTCCTGTGTGCTCTTTCTCCTACAGATCCTCACCTATGGTAAAGTTTGATTTATAAATCAGGCACAGTAACATACCCTGTAATAAAAGCCGTGTGAATGTTGTCTCTCTCTCTCTCTTTCAAAATATCTTTTTGTGCTGTGCTCACCTGTTTTCAAACCACAGCCGACTGGACTGTGGGCAACCGAAACTACAGATAAGGGGGACAGCTGTGCTAACAAGAGGTTCTCAAGAGCCGGAAGACGCCCGCAGGGAAGCAACAGACTATATTCGATTGTTTGTTTCGGGAGGGGTTTTTTGCCTGGGGAATTACTATCTTCCAAGCCCCTATAAGAGAAGTTCCATTTTGAAAGGACTTGTGGCCCCAGACAAGGAGAAGCAACAGAAAACTCCCTGCAGACCATGGTTACTCCTGAGACCCTCACCCTCTTTTCCCTGAGACTCCTATGACACTACAGAGAGTGACTCCAAAAATGACTACATGGTTTCTCTCCTTTACCTCCAGCCAAGCCCCATCCAATGTGAGGTGTTGAACTTTCACAGTCCAGCTTCAAGCCCCACCGCAGGCACGTGTGCTGCACTTCACCACCCAAGGTCAAGGGCACGCCAGAAAGGCGAGGTGGCTAGGCCACAGGCAGGGAAGGGTTGGGAGGACGCAGAGGCACAGTACATTTGCCAGGGAGGCTGTGGGAGGCCCAGGCCCAGCGGCAAGGACAGGGCCACCAGCTGGGCCTGAGGGGTGGCATTCTGGCTACTGGTCTTTAATTAAAACACAGAACTTTGTGGAAGGAAATTATAAAAGTTAATTTATACTCAACACAGCATATTTGAGCAGTTCAAGAGAAAAGTAAAGGAAATTTTGATTGTCTACAATACCACCTACCAAAAATACCCTGTTCATGATCTGGCATATTTCCCACCAACATTTTTGTTTATTTTGCAATCAATACTGAGTACATGATCATATGATATGCTTTTTTTTCTTTTTTTATAGACAAACTCTCATTAGCAGTTTCTTATCACAATAAATAATTGTAAACATCCACTCTCAGTAGCGGCATTTTGCTTCAACTATCCACTTTAAGCAGAAAGCTATGTTATCTTATTTTTTGCACTCACAAGCAACACTCAGATGAACACAATTATGAAAAGAAAACTTTTCTTTTTTATTGTCTTTTAAATAAAAAAGAAAATTGAACACAGAAGCAACTCAAAGACTACAGAAGGGTTCATGGGAGAAAGTGAGTTCCCCTTCCAGGTCCTACTTCCTCAGCCTCCCAAGCCAACAACTGTGCCTGGTATGTACCTGGAAAACCCCCCAGAGATGCCCCA
Organism: Arctocebus calabarensis; assembly: GCA_963573935.1. Lineage (NCBI taxonomy): Eukaryota > Metazoa > Chordata > Mammalia > Primates > Lorisidae > Arctocebus > Arctocebus calabarensis. The sequence continues at coordinate 17,348 of CAUYON010142606.1, forward strand.
CACGCACCAATCCCTACGTTCTAAGGCTGCTGCATGTCCCCCATGTGCCATTGGCAATATGCCCTGGGGGACGCCCCTCATTGGGACGCAGCAGTAAGCCCCAGTGGCTACATGCACTGTGTCTGGTAAGCGGAGAAGGCTGGCAAACGAGCTCTCCAAAAGCATCCCACAGCTCTGAGTGGTAGCCTGCCGGTTTCTGTGGTGTAAATATCCCTCCGCGTCTGCGTCAAGTTGTCAACAGTTTAACAACTGACTAGCAGATTTTCCTGAATATTTAACAATTGTCTCTCAAGAGCCAGGATGAGGTGTTTCTGGCAAGCATTTTTCTCCTTGCCTTGATACTACAAAATGATTGCCTAGTGATTGATCCCCACATGTGAAATTTCTAGATCCAAAGGTATGCACACTTTCAAGGTATTGATCCCTTTACCAAATTATCTCCAGAAAGGCAGTTCACACACACCGGCAGTGGTGGAGCACTCCCATCTGCTCACAGCTTGTTCACACTGGGTGCACTTTCCTGATAGATGAGAATTATTGGTGTCTCCTGTGACTTTAATTTGGTGGTAGAAGAGCCTGGGGGTGGGGGGGGATTCACATAGGCAAGAAAATCCAGCAGTAGATAGCTAGGACCCTCAGCCCTATACTCTACCACTGAAGGGGCAGACCTATCCCTCTGATCTAGGCCAGCGGCTTTCTGGTACATTAGCCAGTCTGTGCAAGGCTGGGGAGCCAAAGACTGAATGACTTTGACAGTCAGTCCTGTTCTTAAGGCACAAACAGAAAACTCAGGGCCCTGCAGGGATCTCTGATGGGCATTCCAAGGCTGGCCTGCTAGCCCTGAGCACTGCTGAATTCACAGCCACATTCAAGGAAAGCATGTCATTATGCATTTGTATGTATACACATGTGAGCAAGCATTTGTGTGTACAACGTGTGAGCATTCATTTGTGTGTACACATGTGAGCATGCATGTGTGTGCACACGTGTGAGCATGCATGTGTGTGCACGCATGAGCATGCATTTGTGTGTACACATGTGAGCATGCATTTGTGTGTACACATGTGAGCATGCATTTGTGTGTATCCACACATGTGAGCATGTATTTGCGTGTGGGTGCACATGTAAATGTGTTTGGGGGGGCCAGGGCAGCATCAGGAAGAGTCCTTCCCCAGGACCCTTTGACTTATAGGCCTCTTTTTCCCATGAGGAGGCCGTGCTGGCAATGGCTATGCATTAGGAGGTGGCCTAGTCATTGCTCTGCAGTGGTTGCTCAGATAAGGCAAGACCCCAGAGCAAGACCCTGGGGTCACTCCGTGCTCTTTGACCAAAACCAAGAACTTGCCACATGCCAAGCACTGTTCAGAGGCTTTTCAAGCATTAATTCGTTTAATCTTCATAATAGGAAACTGAAGCACAGAGAGGGCAAGCAGCATGCATGAGGTCACTCAGCAAGGAAGGACAGACCCAGGATTCAATCTCTAGTCTAACTCCAGGGCCTGCCCTCCTGGACACCTCTAAGGTCTGGCTGGCCCAGGCTCAGGACTGGACATGCAGGGGTTCAAGTCACAGATGCCCCTCTTCTGGCATCACATTGCATTCGAGGCACAGAGAACAGGGGGCCACCTACATCTAGAGATGCCACATGCAGAAGGGCTGGCGTGGGGTCGACTGAGGCCAACACTCAGGTGTCTGTGCCTCAGGGGAACCTCTTGGTTGCAGCTCCGCTCTGCCCCCATAGCCCAGAGCTCTGGCACAGTACACAAAGCCAGGGTGGTCACTGTGTCATTGGAAGGTGCATTTTCTTACGTTGTTTTTTTTTTTTTTTTGAGACGGAATCTCATTCTGTCTCCCAGACTTGAGATCCATGGCATCAGCCTGGCTCACTGCAACCTCAAACTCCTGGGCTCAAGAGATCCTTTCAACTCAGCCTCCCAAGTAGCTGGGACAACAGGCACCTGTCAACGCCCAGCTAGCTTTTCTATTTTTAGTGGAGACAGGGTCTTGCTCTTGCTTAGATTGGTCTCCAACTCCTGTGAGGAGGCCAGCCTCAGGCCACTGCCACGGCGGCTACCTACCTTGTATGTGTCTGAGGAATCCCCCTGCTGCGTACACCGAGTGACCCAGAGCAGAAGAGACACAGCTCCCAGTGAGAATATGCAGGTTGGGGTTCAGGAAAATCAGGGGAAAGGAAAAGCCCAACTCCTGATCCCAGGAGTTACTGAAGTGTGGTGTCAGGAGCTCAGGAAGAGCTGCAAGGTGTCGGGCACGTAGGGTCTGGCCCAGGCCATGGCAAGAAGTGGGGGAACAGGAGCAACAGGGGGATTCTGAGCAGCACTAAGGACCCAAGGACAGCCAGGTGACCTCGGGACTGGGTCAGATGGCCCAAAGCTGTCCCCAGTCCTTTGGCTCAGTCACAGGACGTGGTCCAGGGAGGATAGGACTGGGATGGTGGCTGCCAGCGCTGGGGCTGATGCAAAGTGACAGCCTCCAGGAACTGGGCAGCTTCGTCCACCCAGGAGGCCTGGGGCACATCCCTGTGTCCCCCTCAGGTGGCCAAGCTGTAGCCTCCCCCGACACCCGAGGGCCTGGTTGGTTTCCAGACATGGAAGGGGTTACGAGGAGTTTTCCAGCACCCCAAAGTCTGTCATCACCGGCCTCCTCCAGTCCCCTTCATCGGGCCCATCTCCCACGCTCTCTGCTGGTGGCCCCTGCAGCCCACAGGCTTCCAGAAGCCTCCCAGCCTCTCCAAGGGGCCTCCTCAGGGGACCCAGGTTTTGTGCTCAAACACAGCAGGGTTCACTTTCTTGTTGCAGAATCCCTCACCTGGCCCAGGGCTCTGTCCCCTCCTGTCTGCAAAGGGGATGACAAGAACCTCCTTCCTGGGTTGTTACAGGCGGCCCAGTACAGGCTGCTCCCCTTGCTCGGTGCCCCGGTCACCTCAGTGGTCACATACTGGGACTATGAGCCTGCCTGTGTCCACAACAGATGGTCAGCATCTACACATTCACTCCCCAGCCCAGACTGGCAGACCGAGGCTGACCCTGCAGCCCCTGGTTCCAGGAAGCCTGGTCAGCACCTGACGGGAGGATGGACAGGGCCTGTGACCCCTCACCAGGCACAGGAGGTGCTGGACAGGGACCCCCACGGGCTGCAAGTTGAGTTTCAGATCAGAAGGCAGACTGACCGAGGGCAGCTGCCTATGGGCCGGTTGCTAAGGAAACGGTCCAGTGAGGCTTACTAAAGATGCTACTGATCAGCAGACAGGAAAAGACCAGGGAAAAAAATCTTCCCTGGAGAGAAAAAAGGGGGAAGGGCCGTGGCAGGCCTCGCCTCCATGGGGCGGTGCCATCCCAGCCATTCAGGGCAGGCGTGTCAGGATCACACCCGCTTTCCACTGTGAGGACAGGATGAGCCGCAGACGCGAGGCCCTTGGAGCAGTGCAGGCATCAGTGTCAGTACTCAGGATGTTCCAGGCTCAGGTACACGTCAAATCCAAGCCATGATGTGTCACACATACACATGTACACAGCACATACGTACACAACACGCACACACACCACACGTGCACGCACAGCATTTGAACACGCATTGCATGCATGACACACACGTGTGTTGTATGTGTGTGTTATGCATGTGTGTGTCCAACACACACGGCTTGCGTGCACAGCATCTGTAAGTACCGTAGCACATACATCAAATGCATGCAGAACACACAGCCCTGAGTAGGAGGGATTGTTGTCCCTGCCTTGCAGATGGGAGAGCTCATGAGGTCCTGTTGCTGCAATGTGGGCAGAGATTGGTGCTGCTGCAGAGGACAGGGACGAGAGTTGGTGTCACCGAGCGCACAGCACTCACCTGGCCCTGGGGCACACACACACTGCCGCCCAAGGCGCTGGGGACTGGTCCAGGCTCACACAGTGGGTGCCTGACCCCACCTGAGGCCCAAGGCTTGACCTGGTCCACACTTACCCTGCTCAACAGAGAACCCTGTCCTTCACTACCAGCCCATGCATCCGGTGTGTTCAGGCTGCACCAGTTCAGCATGACTCCATGGCATTGTCAGGACCCCACACCCTCCCGCACCTCAGCCTCCCTCTCCTGGGCCCTCCTTGTCCTCCACACCAGCTTGTCCTTGTGGCTGAGAAGATGGCCCCAGTGGTCCCAGACACATCACACACAGAAAGATTGCCCCCTTCCCACACAGCCAGGGGCTTCTGCAACTGCCCAGCTGGGAGCCAGTCACTGAAGCTGGAAAGGTCACATGTTCCAAAGGACTCAAAACTGGGGTCAAGTCTATGTCCAAAGAACAGGAGAGGCAGGAGCTGGGCACACAGGGCTGACCCAGGACACCTCCCTTCAGTTGCATCTCGGTCCCAGCAAGGTGTCCTGAGCACAGGGCACTAGCTCTTGCTGGTTGGCACAGTGCTTTCCTGGTCAGGAGCATCATTGCACCTGCCCAGAGTCTTAGCCTGTTTCCGTTGCTGTGTCCCACCCACCTGCTGGCTCCAGGCTGGTTTGGAAGGACTTTGGTTTGCTTATCTGTGGTCTTAGATATCAAGAAAAGTACACATGGACATTTTCTGCCAAGTAGCTTTCCTTATTGTGTATTTAGTATGTGGCCTGATAAAATTCTTATTCTTCTGATGTGCCGCAGAGGAAAAGGAAAAGGTTGGATGCCCCTGTAAGAAAAGAGGTGTATTTGGTTCCCAGTTCAGCAGATTGTGTGAAAGCTTGATGCTGCCGTCGGCTTCTGGAGAAGGACTCAGCCAGTTTCCACTTACATGGAAGACAAAGGGGAGAAAGTGTGACATGACAGAAAGGACCCAGAGAGAGGAGGATGGGCAGGCTCTTGTAACGATCAGATCTTGTGGGAAATCAGAGTGGGAACCCACTCATTACTGTGAGGACCACACAGGCACTCACGTGTGGTCCTCCCCAGCGGCCCACAAGCCTCCACCAGGCCCTACCTCAACACTGAGGATCAAATTTCAACATGAAATTTAGAGGTGACAAATGTCCAAACTATATCACCCGGCATGTACAATAGCAGCCAAGTTTTCATGGGGACTCCTCAACTCTCAGGACATGAGATTTTCTTGGAGTCACCTTTGCCCCAGGTCCAGGGGTGGGCAGGAGGCCCAGACTGGCCAATCATTGCATTTCCTTCGATTGCTCAGTGATAGGCACATGACCCCAGCAGAGCCAAATAAGGCACATTCCTGGGACTTTGGTGACAGTTGGAAGGGAAAAATCTCTCCTTGCAGGAGCAGCTGAAAAGAGCATAGCCTGGACCTGTCTCCCAGGAATGGAGCCAGGACTGAGCAGAGCAGAGCCCAGGTGTGGAGAGAGACACCCTAGAAGCTCAGCCCTCACTTCTGTGGGCGCCATGAGCGCCTCTTTCTCTTGGGTCAGTCTGAGCTGACTTTGACTGCCTTTGGGATGGGGTGCATCTCTGAGTGCTTCACTCACACCCCGTCCTGCCAATGTCACTTTCCACATGTCCATCTCCCCTATAGGCCATAAACTCCCCAAAGGGTCCTGTCCACTTGCACTTGAAGCCCCCTGGTCTTGACACGCCCTCTGAGCTCTGCATTGCCCCTTCCTGTGTGTGACCTGGCAGTGGCTCAGCCTCTCTGAACTTCAGCCTCCTTCTCTTTGAAAGTCTCATTCGGGGCTGAGGACTAGCTGAGAAGATGTAACAAAGCCTGGCTTTGGTTTTTCACTCATTCATCCACCAAGTTATTCTCCAGTGCCTGCTGTGGGCCAGGGGGGGCTCCCTGGACAGGAACGAGGTCCTGCCTTCATAGGGTTTTCACTCCAAAAGAGGCCGAGCCAGAGGAGTCAAACAAGCGAACAGACGGACTGAGGTCTCCGCAGATGGTGGTGAGTGCCGCGTGGACAGAGCTCGGGAACGTTCTAGAACAGCACAGTCCAGCTGAACCTTCTGTGATAATGGAAATATTCTGTCAGGCACACGTGATTGCTGAGCACTTGTGAGAATGAGGACCCTTTCATTTTATTGCATTTTATTGAATTTTAAGTAATTGAAATTTTAAATTTTAAAACCAATGCTTACATCAGTTCAGATATTTTGGAACAATTTGGGTATGTAAATCTCCTCTTCTGACAGTAAGTTTTACCAAATCTAAATACAGATCAAATATTTCCAACAAAAAATCTAGGTTCTAAATTGACATGTGCTGTAAGCATAAAATTCACAAGATTTTAAAGATTTGGTATGATAAAAACAATGTAAGAATGGGGGCAGTGCCTATGGCTCAAAGGAGTAGGGTGCCAGCCCCATAGACTGGAGGTGGCAGGTTCAAACCCGGCCCCCGACCAAAAACTGCAAAAAAAAAAAAAGTCTCATGGGGGGATGGGCAAATTCACACCTGTTGGGTACAGGGGACACTCTTCGGTGAAGGGCACACTTAGGTGTCTAATTTTGACTCAATATGAAAAATACAAACTAGCTAAACAAAACACATATACCCCTGAATATTCTGAAATTTTTTAAAAATGAAAAAACAAAAATAAACTTAAAGAATATCTCGTTGGTATTTTCATGTTGATTACATATTAAATTATAATGTTTGGCGTGGATGTGGAGAAAAGGGAACACTTCTACACTGCTGGTGGGAATGCACACTAATACATTCCTTTTGGAAGGATGTTTGGAGAGTACTTAGAGATCTAAATATTGACCTGCCATTTGATCCTATAATTCCTTTACTAGGTATATACCCAGAAGACCAAAAATCACATTATAACAAAGACATCTGTACTAGAAGGTTCATTGCAGCCCAATTCATAATTGCTAAGTCATGGAAGAAACCTAAGTGCCCATCGATCCATGAATGGATTAATAAATTGTAGTACATGTATACCATGGAATATTATGCAGCCTTAAAGAAAGATGGAGACTTTACCTCTTTCATGTTTACATGGATGGAGCTGGAACATATTCTTCTTGGCAAAGTACCTCAAGAATGGAAGAAAAAGTATCCAATGTACTCAGCCCTACTATGAAGCTAATTTATAGCTGTCGTATGAATGGTATAACCCAATTATAACACAAGAATATGGGGATGGGGCAAGGGTAGGGAGGGGAGAGAGGAGGTTGGGGCAGAGGGAGGGTGATTGGTGGGGCCACACCTACGGTGCATCTTAGAAGGGTACAGGTGAACCTTGCTAAATGCAGAATACAAATGTCTTCATATAATAACGGAGAAATTGCCAGGAATGCTATGTTAATCAGTTTGATGAAAATAGTTAAGATTGTATATGAAACCAGCACATTGTACCCCTTGATT
>CAUYON010142611.1:0-10777 GCA_963573935.1 Arctocebus calabarensis
ACAAGGCAGGGAAAATGGAGAATTAGGCATCTGATTTAGCTTATAATAAGAACTGTAGGTATGGCTCAGCGCCTGTGGCTCAGCGGGCTAAGGCACCAGCCACGTACACCTGAGCTGGTGGGTTCGAATCCAGCCCAGGCCTGCCAAACAATAATGACGGCTGCAACCAAAAAAACATGGCTGGGTGTTGTGGCGGGCTCCTGTAGTCCCAGCTACTTGGGAGGCAGAGGCAGGAGACTCGCTTGAGCCCAGGAATTAGAGGTTGCTATGAGCTGTGATGCCACGGCACTCTATCTAGGGTGACAGCTTGAGACTCTGTCTCAAAACAAAACAAAAAAAAAGAACTGTAGGTATATGAATTCTTTGGAAAGAAAAAGTAATAGAAGGATGTCGAGTACATACAGGCCCCCATTGCCCAAGGAAGCAAAAGGTCTGACACACAAAAGGTGTTAGAAAAACGTTAATAGAATGAATGGGTATATACATGAATGAATGGAGTCATCTGGTCATTTATTCCTTCAATGAACATCATTTGAGCCTAAGATGGATTGGCAAACTTTTTTAGTAAAAGGCCAAATAGAAAGTATTTAAGGCTTTTGGGACCATATGGTCTCTGTTGCAGCCACTCAGTTCTGTCATTGTGGTGTGAAAGCAGTCATAGACGATACATAATGAACAAGCAAGGCTATGTTCCAACAAAATTTTATTTCATTGCACTGTATGGTAGCAGGCAATGGTTTGCCAACTCCTAGGCTAAGAAATCAGAAAGATGGGGCCTGGCACTATGGCTCACGCCTATAATCCTAGAGCTCTGGGAGGCCAAGGTGGGTCAATTGCTTAAGTTCACATGTTCAAGATCAGCCTGAGCCAGAGTGAGACCTCGTCTTTAAAAATAGCTGGGTGTTCTGGTGGGCGCCTGTAGTCCCAGGTATTGGGAGGCTGAGGCAAGAGAATCACTTAAGCCCAAGAGTTTGAGGTTGCTGTGAACTGTGATGCCAGGGCACTCTACTGAAGAGTGACACAGTGAGACTCTGTCTCCAAAACAAACAAACAAACAAAAAAATGAAATCAGACATGAGTTCAAATCCCAAGTCATTCTTTTTTTTTTTTTTAATTGAGACAGAGCCTCAAGCGGTCACCCTGGATAGAGTGCCAGGGCATCGCAGCTCACAGCACCCACCCATTCCTGGCCTCAAGCGAGTCTCTCGCCTCCACCTCTCAAGTAGCTGGGACTACAAGCGCCCGCCACAATGCCCGGCCATTTTTGGTTGCAGCTGTCATTGTTGGTTTGGCGGGCCCAGGCTGGATTTGAACCCACTAGCTCAGGTGTACGTGGCTGGCACCTTAGCCCTCTGAGTCACAGGTGCCAAGCCACCCAAGCCATTCTTTAACTGGATGTGTGATAAGATAAGGAACAATACCTCTAAGCAAGCATCCAGTTGCCTCACCTATTATGTAGGGATAAAAATGGTAGTCACCTTGTAGAGCTGTTGTAAAGGTTAAACAAGAGAGTGCATATGGGCTCAGCGCTTGTGGCTCAAGTGGCTGAGGCACCAGCCACATACACCTAAGCTGGCGGGTTCGAACCCAGCCCAGGCCCGCCAAACAACCATGATGGCAGCAACCAAAAAAAATGGCCGAGCGTTGTGGCAGGTGCCGGTAGTCCCAGCTACTTGGGAGGCAGGGGCAGGAGACTCGATTGAGCCCAGGAATTGGAGGTTGCTGTGAGCTGCGATGCCACAGCACTCTACCCAGGGTGACAGCTTGAGGCTCTGTCTCAAAAAAAAAAAAAAAAAAAAAAAGAGGGTGCATATGAAACAGTACAGTTTGGGGCACACAGTATGCGCTCAATAAATGTTGAGTCATTATTATTCTTTTGTTATTATTTTGTCTTCTATCTCCCCCAACAAAACATTGGGGGGGAGTAGGTTCCTTAAGAGTAGGAACTCTGTTTCCTGCTGTATTCCCAGCATCTATGACAACGCCTGGCCACTCAGTGAGTGTCAGAACTAGATGGTTGGATAAGCGAGGCACAGGTTGTATAAGCGCTCTAGAAAAATATGAAAAGTAAATGCAACATAATCTCTGACTCCAAGAAACTTATAGTCTAGTGTGGGGAAGACATACTAAACAAAATTATAGTCAGGAAGAAGAACAGTAGGAAAAAGAGGGAGCCAGTGGCAAAGAAGCTATTGAAGGGAAGGTGAGGCCAAAGGATCCTCCTGAAGAAACTCTTCAGGAGCCTCTAGAGTTTTACAGAGCTTTTCAGACCTTTTCCTACTCAAACTGTCTCAAAATTTGAGGAGCAGGGAATACTTTTAAACTTATTACAAGGCCAGTACTACTGTATACCAAAACCAGACGACATAACAAAAAAGCAAAGTGCAGGCCAAATATCTGATGAACAAAGATTTGTAAGTCCTTGAAAAATACTAGCAAACCGAATTCAACAACACAGTAAAAGTATCATTCATCATGATCAAATAAGATTCATTCTAAGGATGCAAAGATGGTTAACATATGCAAGTCAATGAATATGATACATCATATCAATAGAATGAAGGATAATAACTCTATGAGCATCTCAATTGATATCTAAAAAGCATTTGATTAAATTCAACATCCCTTCATGAGAAAAAAAAACCCTCAAAAAAATGGGTATAAAGGCTCGGCACCTGTGGCTCAGCAGGCTAAGGCGCCAGCCACGTACACCTAAGCTGGCGGGTTCGAATCCAGCCTGGGCCCGCCAAACAACAATGATGGCTGCAACCAAAGCAAACAAACAAAAAAATGGCCAGGCGTTGTGGCGGGCGCCTGCAGTCCCAGCTACTTGGGAGGCGAAGGCAGAAGACTCACTTGAGCCCAGGAATTGGAGGTTGCTGTGAGATATAATGCCACAACACTCTACCCAGGGTGACAGCTTGAGGCTCTGTCTCAAAAAAAAAAAAAAAAATGGGTATAAAAGGTTTACCTCAAAACAATAAAAGCCATTTACAACAAACCCAGAGCTAGTATCATACTGAATGGGGGAAAACTGAAAGCCTATCTTCTAAGATCTGGAACAAGACAAAGATGCCCTTTTTCACCACTGTTACTAAGCATAGTACTGGAAATCCTACCTAGAAAAATTAGACAAGAGAAAGAAATTAAGAGCATCCATCTAGGCCTAATGGCTCACGCCTATAATCCTAGCACTCTGGGAGACTAACACAGGTAGATTGCTTGAGCTCAGGAGTTTGAGACCAGCCTGAGCAAGAGCAACTACTAAAAATAGAAAAACTAGCTGAGTGTTGTGGCGGGTACCTGTAGTCCCAGCTACTTGGAAGGCTGAAGCAAGAGGATAACTTGAGCCTAAGAGTTTGAGGTTCCTGTGAGCTATGACGCCACAGCACTCTTTCCAGGGTGACAGTGAGACTCTGTCACAAACAAACAAACAAACAAAAAGCAACAAAGAAATAAAGGGTATCCAAATTGGGATGAAGTAAAATTATCTTGGTTTGCAGGTGATATGACCTTATATTTAGAAAAACCTCAAGGACTGAGCGTGGTGGCTCACACCTGTAATCTAGGCACTCTGGGAATCTAAGGCAGGAAGATCACTTGAGCTCAGTAGTTTAAGACCAGGCTGAGCCAAGTGAGACCCCATCTCTACTAAAAATAGAAAAATTAGCCAAGTGTTGTGGCTATAGTCCCAGCTACTCAGGAGGCTGAGTCAGAAGAATCACAGGAATCCAGGAGTTCGAGATTGCTGTGAGGTAGGCTGAGGCCATGGCAGTCTAGCCTAGGTGACAGGTGTAGGGGACTCTGTCTCAAGAAAAAAGAAAACCTTAAAGACTCTGTAAAAAAAACCTGTTAGAGATGACAAATTCAGTAAAGTTAAAGGATACAAGATCAACATATAAAAATCAGCAGCATTGCCATATGCCAATAGTGAGTAACTTGAAAATGAAACCAAAAAACTAATCTCATTTACAATAGCCACAAATAAAACAAAATACCTAGGAATAAACTTAACCAAAGAAGTGAAATCTCTCTTTAATGAAAACTATAAAACATTGATGAAAGAAATTGAAGATAATACAAAAAATTTAAAGGTATTTAAATTAATAATATTGATTAAAAGAATCAGTATTATTAAAATGTCCATACTACCCAGAGCAGTCTATAGATATAATGCAATCTGTGTCAAGATACTAATAACATTCTTCACAGAATTAGAAAAAATAATCCTAGCACTCCTGGAGGCGGAGGCAGGTGGATTACCTGAGCTCATTGATTCAAGACCAGCCTGAGCAAGAGCAAGACCCTGTCTCTAAAAGAAGCTGGGTTTTGTGGTGGGCACCTGTAGTCCCAGCTACTTGGGAGGCTGAGGCAAGAGAATCGCTTAAGCCCAAGAGTTTGAGGGTTTTGTGAGCTGTGATGCCATGGCACTCTACTGAGGGTGACAAAGTGAGACTCTGTCTGAAATAAAATGATAATAATAATAATTATATTGGCTCGGTGCCTGTAGCTCAAGCAGCTAAGGTGCCAACCACATACACCAGAGCTGGCAGGTTCAAATCCAACTTGGACCTGCCAAAACAACACTGACAACCACACCCAACAAATAGCCAGGCTTTGTGTAGGTGCCTATTGTCCCAGCTACTTGGGAGGCTGAGGCAAGAGAATCACTTAAGCCCAGGAGTTTGAGGTTGCTATGAACTGTGATGCCATGGTACTCTACCTAGGGCGACATAGTGAGACTGACTCAAAATAATAATAATAATAATAATCCTAAAATTTATGTGGAACCACAAAAGACCCAGAATAGCCAAAGAAATCCTAAGCAAAAAAAATACAGCTGGAGGCTCAATGTCGGTAGCAGAGTGGTTACGGCACCAGCCCCATACACTGAGTGTGGCAGGTTCAAACCTGGCCCAGGCCAGCTAAACAACTCAACAAAACAACAGCTGGGCATTGTGGCGGGCACCTGTAGTCCCAGCTACTTTGGAGGCTGAGGCAAGAGAATCACTTAAGCCCAAGGGTTAGAGTTTGCTGTGAGCTATAATACCATAGCACTCTGCCAAGGATGACATAATGAGACTCTGTCTCAAAAAAGAAAAAAAAAAGAATACAGTTGGAGAAATCACATTACCTGACTTCAAAAATTATACTACAAAGCTATAGTAACCAAAACAGGATGGTTCTGGCATTAAAAAAAAGACAGAACAGAATAGAGAACCAAAAATAAATCTACTCATTTACAATCAACTCATTTCTGACAAAGTTGCCAAGAATATATATTGGGTAAAGGACAAGTTCTTTAACAAATGGTGCTGAGAAAACTGGATAACCATGTACAGAAGAATGAAACTAGACTTTTCTCTCTTTGCATATACAAATATCAAAATGGATTAAAGACTTAAATAAAAGACTTGAAATTATAAAATTACTAGAAGAAAACATCAGGGAAATACTCTAGGATATTTGTCTGGAAAAAAATTTCTTGACTAAGACCTCAAAAGCATAAACAACCAAAGAAAACAAATGGGATTACATCAACTTAAAAAGCTTCTGCATAGAAAAGGAAGCGATCAACAAAGTGAAGAGACAACTCAGAGAATGGGAGAAAATATTTGCAAACTATGGATGTGACAAGGGATTAATGACCAGAGTATACGTACATGGAGGTCAAAAAATTCAATAGGACAAAACCACAAATAATCCTATTAAAAATGGTTGGCACAGTGGCTTATGCCTATAATCACATGAGCCCAGGAGCTGGAGACCAGCCTATGCAGCACAGTGAGACCTCATCTCTACAGAGAATAGAAAGATTAGCTGAACATAGTGGTGGGCACCTGTAGTTCCAGTTACTCAGAAGGCTGAGCAGGAAGATCACTTGAGCCTAGGAGTTTGAGGCTGCTGTGAGCTGTGATGATAACCACTGGACTGTAGCCTGTACAACAGAGCAAGACCCTGCCTCAAAAAAAAAAAAAAAAGTGGTGGGAACGAAAGATCTGAATAGACATTTCTCAAAAGAAGACATACAGGCTAGGTGCCAGCCACATATACCAGAGCTGGCAGGTTCAAATCCAGCCCAAGCCTGACAACTACAACCAAAAAATAGCTAGGCATTGTGGTGGGTGCCTGTAGTCCCAGCTACTTGGGAGGCTGAGGCAAGAGAATCTGTTAAGCCCAAGACATTGAGGTTGCTGTGAACTGTGACACCACGGTACACTACCCAGGGCAACATAGTGAGACTCTGTCTCAAAGACCAAAAAAAAAGAAGAAGAAGAAGACATAAAAATGCCAAACAGGTATATGAAAAACTGCTCAACATCAAAAAAAAAAGAAAAAAAAAAACTGAGAAGGGTACAGGCAAAGCTTACTAAATGCAGAATACAAATGTCTTCATACCATAACTAAGAAAATGCCATGAAGGGTGTGTTAAACAGTTTGATGAAAACATTTCAGATTATATATGAAACCAGCACATTGTATCCCTTGATTGCACTAATGTACCCAGCTATGATTTAATAATAAAATAAAAAGAAAAGAAAAACTGCTCGACATCACTAATCTTCAGAGAAATCCAAATCAAACTTGCAACAAAATATCATCTCACACCCATTAAAGTAACTTTTATCCAAAAGGCAGTAAGAGATTCTAGTGAGTATGTAGAAAAAGAGGAAAGGAACCCTCGTATACCATTGGTGAGCATGTGAATTACTGCAGCCACTATGGAGAATAGTAAGGAGATTGCTCACAAAACTGAAACTGGAACTACCAGCAATCCTGCTGCTGGGTATATGTCCAAAAGAAAGGAAATCAGTATCTTGAAGGAATATCTGCACTCCCATGTTTACTGTAATAATCAAGATATGGAATCAACATAAGTATCCGTGGGTTAATGAATACAGAAAGTACGGTGCAATGGAATCTTATTCGGCCATAAAAAAGAATGAAATTCTGTCATTTGCAATAACATGAGTAGAATTGAAGGACATTATGTTAAGTGAAATAAATAGGGCACAGAAAGACAAATATCTCAGTTCTCACTCATATGTGGGAGCTAAAAAAAATAAGTTGAACTCATGGAGATAGAGAATATGGTGATGGTTACCAGAGGCTGGGAAGGGTCAGGAAGAAGGGAATAAAGAGAGATGGCTAAAAAATATAAAAATATGGTTATATAGAATGAATAAGATCTAGCAGACAATAGCACAACAGGTGACTATAGTGAAGAACAGTTTATTATTTTAAAATAACTAAAAGAGTAGAATTAGAATGTTCCTAACACAAATAATAAATTCTCAAGGTGATGGATACCCCCATTATCCTGATTTGGTCATCACACACTGTATGCCTGTATCAAAACATCACACGGGGCGGCGCCTGTGACTCAAAGGAGTAGGGTACCGGCCACAAGCCGGAGGTGGCGGGTTGAAACACTGCCCTGGCCAAAAACTGCAAAAAAGAAAAAAAAAAAAATCACACATACCCTATACATATGTACAACTATTTTTTATACATAATAATTTTTAAATTTTTTAAAAAGAAAGATAAAGTTTAAAAAATAGATTCCCTTAGCTGGGCACAGTGGCTCACGCCTGTAATCCCTAGCACTCTGGGAGGCTGAGGCAAGGGGATCACTAGAGCACAAGAGTTCAAGACCAGCCTGAGCAAGAGTGAGACCCCCATCTCTACTAAAAACAGAAAAATAGCCGGGCATTGTGGCAGACACCAGTAGTCACAGCTACTTGGGAGACTGAAGCAGAAAGATTGCTTGAGCCCAGGTGTTTGAGGTTGCTGTGAGTCTAACCTGGGTGACAAGCCTAGGTGGCTCTGTGTCAAAAAAAAATGTTTTTTCCTCAAGAGCAACCTCATTATCTTAAATCTGTTCTACACCTGATTTCTTCTTTGGTTCCAATGAGAATTTCCCTCTGATGACAGAGGTCTCCTGACTTAGGGTTTAGGACCTCTTTCTTTCTACCCTGACAACTAACTGAATTACCATAGGACTAGAAAAAGCACTGAGGCCAAAGTCAGGAGGCCTGGATTCTGATCAGTGTGTCACCTTAGACAGATCACTTTATTTTATTTTATTTATTTATTTATTTGAGACAGTCTCAAGCTGTCGCCCTGGATAAGAGTACTGTGGTGTCACAGCTCACAGCAACCTCAAACTCTTGGGCTTAAGTGATTCTCTTGCTTCAGCCTCCCAAGTAGCTGGGACTACAAGTAAGTGCTCACCACAACACCCTACTATTTTTGTTGTTGTTGTCATTGTTGTTTTAGCTGGCCTGGACCGGGTTCGAACCCGCCAGCCTTGGTGTATGTGGCCGGCGCCCTACCCACTGAGCAATGGGCACCACCAGATCACTTTATATCTCTGGATTTCTACTTCCTTGACTGCGAAATTGAGGGGATGAGGCTCTGTACCTTCTGCTCTGAGGTTCAATATGGGATACCCAGCAGGCTGCTTCCACGCCCGGCAACACACATTGGTCCTGGTGCAGTGCCTCAAGCCACAAGATAAGTCTTAAGGCTCCTCAGTCTTCCTTAGGCCCGTGTGTGGCAAGGGAGAACAAGCCAGGGTCTCTTGGGAATGGTCTAAAGATATAATGAGTCATGTGGGATATATTTTCATGACCAATACCAAGTCACTGGTAACCTCCTTTTTTTTGTTGTTTGTTTGTTCAAGAGACAGAGTCTCACTTTGTGACCCTCGGTAGAGTGCTGTGACATCACAGCTCACAGCAACCTCCAGCTCTTGGGTTTAGGCGATTCTATTGCCTCAGCCTCCCGAGTACTGGGACTACAGGCACCCGCCACAACACCCCGCTATTTTATTTGTTGTTGCAGTTTGTCCTGGGCTTGGTTTGAACCCGCTACCCTAGGTATATGGGGCCGGTGCCCTACTGAGCCACAGGAGCCACCCTGACTGGTGACCTCCTTAAACACAAAGCTGAATCGGAGCCACTGTGGCATGAAAGGCTGGGGAAGCCTAGTACCACTCTCTCCCCTGAAGCTGTGGGGTGATTCATGAGCGCACTTCTTCTTGTCCTCTAAAGACTATGAATTGTTTCTTTAGGCCATGCCCCCCCTTACCCAGTTATGACATTACCTGAGAATGCCCCCAGGACCTTACCTGTGACCTCCCTGTAGCTGTTTTGTCACTGAACCGAGAGGGAGCCACAGCAGTGGAAAGCCTTGTTTCCATTCCAGAACGCCTGAGACACCTGTTCCATACCCTTCAATAATGATGCCTTGTAAAGACAGTGGTTCTCAATGTGAGGAGGGGCATGTCCTCTTGGGTGGGTGGAGTGGGGCCAGCAGATCAGAAGCTGCAGAGAGAAATGTTTGAAGCATAGGAGTGCCCACTCTCATACAGATTCTGACGTGCTCCCCCCGGGAGATGTTCACCTCTCTACCAGCTTGAGAATCACTGCCCAGAGCTGTGCTCTCCCTTTGAAATATTTCCTTTAGTATGTGCTGTTCTGAATTTTGGACACAGACTATCATGGAAGGAGTGATGCAGGAATCTAGACCCAGGGAGTGATCACTCAAGGGGCAAAAAGGTTTGCAGTCACATCCTGCCAGAGCCTGCAGAAGATGGGAGTTGGAGCAGGGAGAGGCAGACGCACACTCGCTCACTCTCCCACACACTGTGTGGCATTTCACCGTGGGAAGCAGAGCAAAGACAAGCTTGATTTGGTAGATCCGTCTTAATTATTGCCTCCACATGATGTCTTTTTTCCTTCCGTTTTTCTTAGCAAACATTAGGACAGAGTAGGGAGGAAAGGTCTTAGTAATTTCCAGACTGAACTAGTCACCTTCCCTTTGGTTTGAGGAAGGCAGTCTACCCTGGTGTGAGAACAAGGATACTTTTGAATTTTAGGTCAGTGCTGCTTAAACTTAATCTCTTATACAGATCACCTGGAAATCTTGTTAAAAGGTATAGGTATAGGATGGGCATAATATTCAGGGTCTCCAGTAAGCTCCCAAGTGATGCTGCAACCTCTGATATGTGATCTATACTCTGAGTAGGAAGGCCTGGGAAAAGAAGAAACTTGACTGCACCTTCATTTGTACTTGAATTTTCAAGCCCAAGGCTCTACCCCCTCCTAGACACCGCACTGTCAATGAGCCTTTTACTCATGTGCATTTTTATACAATCAAGTGGACGTGGATTCCTCTGTTGTTATTCTTTAGTCTGAAAACAGAAGCAGTGGAAACCTCCAGTTGTCCAGGGAGGGGCCAGTTTCTTTTGTTTTAGCCTGGTAGAATTTAAGAGAATTTTACTATATTTTCACTATTTTCCTAGGAATGAAGTTATAGTTATCTATGGCTAACAAAATGCCACAAAAATTAGCTTAAAATAACAAGTATTTCTTTTTCTTTTCTTTTTTATTATTTGGGATTCATTGAGGGTACAAAGATGTAGGTTACATTGGTTGCGTTTGTTAGGTAAAGTCCGACTTTGTGATTGTGTCCTGCCCAAAGAGGTGTGCTATACCCAACCTCCATTGTCCTCTCTCCACCCCCTCCCCTATCCCTCCTTCCCCTACCCCCAATCTTGTATTAGATCATCTACTGCCTTCATATTAGAATTGAGTACATTGGCTCGGCACCTGTGGCTCAACAGGCTAAAGCGCCAGCCACGTACACCTGAGCTGGTGGGTTCGAATCCAGCCTGGGCCCACCAAACAACAATGACGGCTGCAACCAAAAAATGGCCGGGCATTGTGGCAGGTGCCTGTAGTCCCAGCTACTTGGGAGGCAGAGGAGGCAG
>CAUYON010142616.1:0-21957 GCA_963573935.1 Arctocebus calabarensis
ATTTTATTTTTTATAATTTTATTGAATCATAATTCTGTACATTGGTGCAATCATAGGGCACGATTCATATACATTCAGAAATGTTTTGATCGTACTGTTACAGATAGCCTTCATGGCATACATATTTTTCTAATTGTGATATACTGGGCTAAGTAAATTTATTATAAAACTAGATTCAACATTTTTTGAATATTCACTATAGACAGCTGGTTCTAGACACTATGGACATTTCCAGATGAATAAGGAGTGGCATTTGTTGGAAAGTAATCTCTTTTTAGCCACGTGAAATAACATAGACTATGTGTGCTATTAAAGTGACCAAAGATATTGGGATTTTAGAAGGAAATGACTGTTAAAAACTTGTTAAGAAGGTCAAGGAGGTCTTTACGAAAAAGAAAGCATTTGAATTGAGCCTTGAGGATTACAGGGCATTTTGACAAATGAAGATGATTTTAGCAGAAGGAAAATCATTAATTTTAATTGACTTATGCAGAAGTCCAGTCAGGAAGACGGAAACCCTGAGTATTTCTGCTGGATAGAAGCCGAGGGTCTGGTCTTGGAACATGCAGATATCACAGAGATCGGTGGTGAGTCTCGCAAGACCTTGGCTAAGAAATTAGGTTTGGTTCAGAAAAAGGTTTGGTCCTGATTATAATTACATAATTGTTTATTATTAATTATAATCATAGGTTATATAATTACTAATTATAGATAACTAGTGTGGAATATTCACATTGGGAAACCCTCTTCTTTCTTTTGTAGCCAGAGACAGGACTGCCTAATAAGTCAGCCCCAGGCCCTCCAACTGTATAAAAACTTAGGTTGATGGTTCATCTCCTGGACACCATTACCCAGAGTTCGCTGGTTCTTCTAAATGAGGAAGGGCTTACCAGGTAGAAATCCTCGTCTCCCAGGTCCCACTTTATTAGCTATGAGCTGTACTCTGTAGTCCCTTGCTTACTTACAGAATTCAGAACAGGTATTACCCAGGAATAACCTCTGGGAATTTTTCAATGAAAATTATATTAAAAAGCAGCAAAATACTATGATTTGTTAATAAATAGGGTAAACTACCTCTTAAAATGTAGTCTGATTTTGCATAACTGACTAAGTGCTAAATCTTTATGAAGCTCTCAAGAAATATGAATTGTGATGGGATTAGCGGTGGTATGTAAAGCTCTGGAGGTCTGAACAGAGTACAGGATTTAGGGTAGTCAGTGGGCCACACGCTGACAAATCTGACATAGAGGAAAGGTCACTGGGATTGGAGAGGGACATGCATGCAGCTGTGTTTGGGACTTGTTCACTGAATTTCTCTCTTGATTGGCTAGTATGGAGCTATGGACAGACTTGTGCAAGGGGATTCTGGACCCATTCTACGTTGCCTCGACAATGAACTGAGACGGGCACCCTCACCTTGTCCCAGTGAGAAAAGGTGTGTACAAGAACAGCTGTCTGTGCTTCCAGGGGCTTCTTTCTCCTGGTAGATATGCAACCTCCCATGAGCACCAGGTTCTTGAGCAGCTGGGCACCTGCCATTTGGTTGTAGAGGTGATGAGGAAAGAGGAAGAAAAGAGAACTCTTAAAACCCTGTTTAGGCTTGCAGTGTACTGTGAATTTATAAGATTTAAATTTCTACTGTGAGTCCTGAGAGCTGGGAGCCAGAGATCTGAGAAAAAGAAAGAGAGCAAGGACTGAGGGTGCCAGGAACTGGCATGAGTTGGCAAAAATGCCTCTTTCTGAGTGTGAAGACTGAGTATTTGGAGACATTGTTTTGGGAAATACTTTCCATGTCTTATTATAATCATGCCTAATGTTTATGTTATTTATAGTTCACGAACCTGTGCAAATACACTGTCCCATTTGATTCTTCTACTAGCCCTGGAAGGGAGACATCATTATCTTTCTTTTAATGTTGAAGAAAAGCAGACTCTGAGGGGAGTTAACTTTTTGGTCACTGCTACTCAGTAGTGAATAATAAAATTAGGCTTTGAACTTATAACCTTAGGCTTCACGCATGGCTAATGAGCAGTCTGACATCTCTCTGCTAGCTAATATAGACCCCCCACCAAGTCAGAACAAGAGAAACTTTAATATAAACCCACAAATTAGAGCAAGGGCCACTTGTCATTCACCTGAGCAGCTAGGTCAAAGCATGGTATTTGAAAACTTTTGGTCTAAACCAACAGAGGATTGTTTGATTCCTGTGAGAGCCCTCATCAGCATTGGGTTGTGTTTAGTGAGTTGTCCTTTCTCTCTGGGTCTGGGTAGCAAATTCTCCACAGAAGTCATTCTTAGCTAGATGGAAACATTTACCCAGATGTTGCAAAACAGCAATAACTATTCCAAACTGCACAAAATCATAATGAATAAATTTCAAATTTTTAAGAGAAAAATACCTTAAATTTAATTAAATGCATTATTACATCTCTTCCTCCTTCTTTAGGATATGCAGCTAGGAAGGAAAGAAACCTTGTATGACATTCAGGACAAACTGATAATGCCACTGTTATTATGCAATGTCAGGGGTTCCCATAGCGCGGGTTGTAGTGAAGGGAGAAGAACAGCAGAGACTTGCAGAGGTCCCTGGAAAGTGCTTGTGCCTAGGCAGCCTGCAGGTGTCTACATGGGGTAAGAGGTAAAAACTATAATGAGTCAATAAACATCTTTATAAACCTTCTTCCCAAATAATTGGTAAGGCTAATTTAAATTCAGCTGTTGGTGTTTTCTTAGAAATGGCAGAGAAAACACCTTAAAATATTGAGAAATAGATGCCCTTCCCCCATTTCTCTTCTCCTCATCAAATTCCCAATCAGAGAGTCAATGTTCATTTGACCAATTTATAGCTCTTCAGTCATCATCATAGCTCTCTTCCAAATCATGTTTGGGCATTTTAGTCTTTGAAGTTAAAAATGGGCCACACTGTGGAACATAGTAAGAATTGTGGCAATGAGCTATAGTTTATAGATCTTGAGAGATGTCCTTGATTTGATATCAGTTGATGTACAGGTGGCCTTAAAGTTCGTGGGCAATTTAAAAGAGTGTGCAATTTAAAATCACACATAAACTTTATGGCCACCCTACATATTAATACTTGCATCTTTAGACTAGGATTCTGTTTATTGCCAGTCTTTTCCCCCCCCCGAATCTTGGCTGCTACCTTAGATTAATGCAATTTCATTGCACCAATCACACAATTGTTGTAATTGTAATATTGTAATAGTTGTATTGTTATATAAATATGTGGTTATTATTGCTCTGATTCATCAATGAAAAAATTTTTATGTCTGTTTCTAACTTTGTTTTAAACATACTTCAGTCACTGAGAATTGTTTTCTCCTTCAACTCTCTCACTTTCTCCTTAGACTTACTGCACGTAGAATGAGGAGGTTCTCTTTGCTATTCTTTTACCCAGGCAGCGATGAGCTTATGATCATTACTAGCCCTAGGGAGAAGCCATGCAGAACACTATCATGACCCCCCATTTGTCTACACTAAGCTTTTCATTCATGTCTAGTTGGCAGCTTTCCAGCCAAGAGAAAAAGCAACTAAAATTTTCCCAAAGTAGCCGTGTTTGTTAGAATAATTTTTTCAGCTCAACAAGGAGAAATACTAATAACTAAAGCTTGGCCAACTCTTCCTGCCATGAAGAATGACATAGAAGGAGCATGACAACACAGTGAGCTGTCAACACTGGATATAAGAGCTAATTTTTTTGCATGTCTGCAAGCAAGGACATCTCTCTCTTCATACAGATTTACTGGGACAGAACAATTGCTTTCCTCATTTTTAGTAAAAAAAAAAGAGAGAGAGAAAATTGATGTAGTCAAGCATCTTTCAAAGAAAGAATTTTTCAGAGGTCCAGATGTCACATTTTCTTTTTAAAATCAGAGGTGGGACTTAAAGCATACTCTGTGGGAAAAAAAAATATTGGTTTTCTAAGCAATGGCCGTTTGCTTTATTTAGAAGCATCTGATGGCCATGGGCTGGTAGTCTTCAGCAACAGTCAAAGATGATTGTTTATTTGGTTGAATACCCCGACAATAGATACAAATAAAAATTATTACTAGAAATTCTATCTTCCCAAATCAGAAAGAGAGCCAAAGCTTTGATGGCAAACGAGTCCAGTCCCTGCAACACTTGCCTGCCTCCTCTCCTGTGTGAGCCCCAGGATTCCGGCCCTCGTGTGCATCACAGGAAGGCAATGTCAGAGCCCATCCTGACATCCCCTCACTGTGCTGTGTTGCTAAATCATCCTGTACTCAGCCACAGGGAGTAGGGGAAGAAATAACGAAGCTGCTGGAGAAAGAAATGCTTTTCTACCCATCTACCCTTCCTCAGCTGTTAGAGCCAGCATGGAAAGGAGGTTTTGAAGTGACTGTATACCAAATTGTGATAAACAAACAGAAGCAACTTTATTGATTTCC
Organism: Arctocebus calabarensis; assembly: GCA_963573935.1. NCBI lineage: Eukaryota > Metazoa > Chordata > Mammalia > Primates > Lorisidae > Arctocebus > Arctocebus calabarensis. Next base: position 4,428 of record CAUYON010142616.1, read on the forward strand.
TTATTCTTTGAAAGACTGAGAAGCAGGATAGGAAATTGTGAAACAGCAATATCACAGAGCTCAATAAGGCTGCTGTTCAAGCAGAACCAAACAGACGAGGGAATTTACAGATCACCTGCTGCCCAGAGACCACTGGGCTTTGTGTATGGATTTCTGAATACAGAAAAGTTCAGCAAACAGGTATTCATCTTTTGCATTGCTTGGTAGGAGGCTGGAATGGACCTTCTTTCTTCTTTGATTCTTTCACCCATTTATATCTGAGGTGCCATGCTGGCTATGAGCATTCTAAAGAACTGCCCATGAGTCAAAGTCAACATCCTCTTATTGCTAATCATATGTTTTTTAGCATTGGTGTCTCTAAAGAATCCTTTCATTTAGAGATGAGAGCGAATGATTTGCCAAATATTCCACTACAGATTACACTCTTTTCCGAAGCATAGAGAATTTTGTAATGATGAAGCTCACTGATGTAAATCCTTTAAATTCACAAACGTGACCTGATTGCTTGAAACATCATTAGGTGACAGAATCTAAAGCAGGGTCCACTCTAGGGTGCCAAATCATGCATTTTATTAAATTGTTACTAAAAATGACTGGCTGCTAGAATTGTAATAATATAAATTGCATTTCATGGGACTCTCAATTATCGTCTTCAGATCTTTTCCAAAAGGCCTACAAAGTTGAAATGCAATATTTCATTTCTGACACTTAATCTATGAGAGTGTCCTTGGAGATATATTATGCCTTTAAAATAATTTACATACATTCTATAATGATTGTACTATGCTGACGGGGCTATCAAAATGTTTCAGGTTTAATAAATAGGTTCAATGGGAAAGTCAGAGTAAAACTTTTATAGTTAGATGTTGCCACAGAGCTAGAGTTAAATAGAAAAACTAAGCAGCTACTTCAAATGTTTCATACAATTCTTAAAGTATTACTGATAGGTGAATTTACTCTTTTTTATCCTCAGCAAACATTCTTGACAAGATGTAAGGGAAAGAGCAGAGCATGGGCTTTATAATCACACAAGCTCTGTTCTTACTTCTTATCATGCCGCCCAGACATTACTTGGCTCTCTCTAAGCCTTAGTTTCTTACTCTCTAAGACAGGAATAAAAATACCTATTTCACGGTATCTAGGACAGTACATATTACATACCTGGCAAAGCTAGAAACTTGTTTACTTTCCAAATAGGCTATGTGGAGCAGAATCAATTAGGTGCTTTCTCAGATTCTTTACTATGTAACATTTTGGGGAAGTGTCAGTATAAACACATCAGTGTTTATATTCTATCCCAGGGACAATGTGTGAGTAGTTATTCCTTGTGGTTTCTAGCCAATGAAAATGGGATAAGGGTCAGCCATTATCAAAAGAAGCAGAGAGCTCAGCAAGTCAGACTGATAGACCTTTCTATTTTGCCTGATACTCATTTCACTGTTCCTTACTGAGTCTTGAGGCCTGCCCCTGGATTTGGGGGCTGCGCCAAAGCATTAGGATGGTGAAACTGTGATACTTAGGATTCAATGTGGAAATGATAATCTCCACATAGAAGGGTTTCTAATGTGAAGTTACGCCATGCCAATTTCATCTCTCAGAGGCTTCCTAATTATTTTTAGGGAGAGAAGTCATTAGATCCTAGAGGATAAGTAAGAGAAATAGGACCTGGGATAACTGGGGGAAAAACAAAGGTTCCCCAGGAACTAGAAATGAGATTGCCTCCTGGACGTTTTGGGTTCCTTCATGCCCTTAACTAACAGGTAAAAAAGAGGCTTCTCTAATGAAATAGACAATTACTTTGAAAATCAAGTGATCACTTACTTTTTAGAAATTCCTGATTTTTAGTCCTACTTAGGACTGGCAATGCCCCTATCATTAATTATTTGGGAGGATAAGTCATCAGGACAGTTGCACAACAGCAAGATTTCAGAAAACCAACCTTATTGCAAATAAAGTTAAGTTTAATTGGAAGTGTTTAGTGTCAATTAAATACAACTAATATTTTTATTTGTTTAAGCATTTGGAATTTCAATTACTCTTGAATTCAAATTTCTAATTGATACCAACAGGGACTCTACTGTGTGTTGTTAAAATAAACCAACTTTATTGTAGCTGAGCATGGCTAGTGTGATGGTGAAGTTTAATACGTGGATTTAACTGGGAAAAGGGATACCCAGATAACTGATAAAACATTATTTCTGGGTGTCTGTGAAGGTGTTTTTAGAAGAGATTAGCATTTGGATTGGTATCCTGAGCCAAACAAATCTGCCTGCATCAATGAAAGTGGGATCATCCAAATCATTGAGAGCCGGGAAAGAACAAAAAGTAAAGAAAGGGCAAATTGGTTCCCTCAGAATTGAGCATTCATCTTTTCCAGCCCTTGGACAGCAACACTCCTGGGTCTTAGGCCTTCAGACTCAGACTGACTCTCCTGGTTCTTCAGCTTATAGATGGCAGATTGTGCTTTTTCTATTTCTCTGAAGAACCCTGAGGAAAACAGCTAAAATAGCCTTTAAAGAGCCTTGATAATATATTTCATTTTTAATTTTCAATGAGAAGACATCTTCTTTAGGCTGGGAGATTTATCTAGTTTGCCTGAGTATTGGGATTTCATCCTGGCAAGATGTAAGAGAAGAGGAGAATGACTGGGCAGGGTAACAAGATGAAACCTTTGTGAGGCTTCCGATGTATTGTGGATTTCTGGACAAGCAGATAAGAATCAGCAATTAATGAAATTGCTAATGCACATTTCAAAACAAAATGGCCTGAGTCTGGGAGCTGTGTAAAAGTTACTTATTCATATGATATATTCCTGCCCTTTGCATGAACGGATGTGACTGCATTTCTATTTATTTTTCATGCTAGAAGAGCTCCTTTGTCAGTGCTGCTAACACTTTGGTGTTCTGTATTTAGGTAATGGAAAGAACACAGACGTGAAACAGGTTAACAACTGGCAAAATGGCTGCTATCATTCACTTCTTAGAGGTGACAATCACAGACATCCTTAAACATAAAACCAACTACTTGGATGTGTCTTCCAAATATTACCACAGAGTCTTGGTGCCTCTTACCATACCCATCCAGTGTTTATAGATTATTCAGTTCCCATTTGCCCCCTTTTATGCTTAGATTTTGAGGAAGGGATATTCAAAGTGTGTTTAGTAAGTAATGATTAGTGATGGACAATGGTGTAGAACCTGGCGAAAACTAATAAAGCAAGATAAATCACATGAAAGAAATATATATCATTATATCTTAATAAAGCTTAGTAAGCATAGTCCCTAAACCTGGCATTCTGTCTTTTGTCTCTGTAATATTTGATAAGGTCAGTGCCCTTTTTAGCTAGGAAGATCATCACTCCCAATCTCCCTGTCCTATGAATCCCCCACACCATTTCTTCCATGGACCCTACATTTTCTTTCAGAAATTTCTTTCCAATCTTGTTGTGCCCTTGCTGTGGGTAAAGACCGAATCCTCACTTGCAAAGGCTGCTAATTGGTTTCCTTGCTACCCAGTTTCCCACTCCAGCTCATCCTCCATAAATGAGTATTTATTGAGCTATTTCCAGGCACCAGGCTATGTCTCAGATCTCAAAGTCTTCAATGTCTGTTAGTAAGGACAGAAAAACAAAGGAATGGTTTACAATTCAATGAGGTAAGCACTTTATCAAAGGCACGTAACTAGGTGCTAGGAGAACATAGCATCCTCTGTGGGGAAATACACTAGACAAGTCAGCAGAGATCTGGTCAGGAAGGAGTTAGTATGCCACTCTAAGAACTTGTAAGTTTCTTCTGCAAAGATGGAGATCCATGGAATAATTTTAAGCAGAAGAAAGATGTCCTGATGTGCATTTTGGAAAGATCACTTTGCAGGTGGTGGAGGTTGGACTGGTGAAAACTTAATGTTTATTAACTGTGAACCTATTACAAGGTTTTGCTACATTTTCCAAAGAGAGATATTCCTCCTTCTGACTTTGGGTCAAATAAAATAGAAAGGAAATGATTAGGAAATAGGAAGATGGAGAAAGCTGGGTGAAACTCACATGGGGCCTCCTGACATTATTAGGCCCCTGCCAAGTCCTAGGCAGCTACCTGTGTTCCTTTAACTAAAAGTTCTTTGCTATGGTGAGATCTTTGAGGAAAACATTCCAAGAAATACCAAACAAAATCATGATTCTCTCCTTTCCCGATAGCCCCCTTCCCTCAGTATGTCTCCCTAAACCCAGTCTATTGCTGATAATTTTCTACCACTCCTAGGTTCAATTATTCTTTGTCTATGCCTTCAAAATTCCTTTTCTCTCCTGCAACTCATGTTTGTGATAAGTTTCATCTCAGATTAGCCACTAATTTAGGGAGCAATTTATCTTTGATATTAATTTATTTTCATGTAATGTACCTTTTGAAGTCCTCTTACTCACCACTGCTTAGCACACTGATCAGACATTCCGGGACCAACTTTGTCTCTGTTTGCAGTCCAGCCAATTTCTTCCTCTCTGTTTGTGTAGATTCAGCTTGGTTTTGTTTTCCTCCATTTGCTGTCCCCAGATGTTCTTTATGGGTTTCTTCTTTTCTGAGTAGGTAACAGGTCTCGTAATAGCATTTGGGACAGATTATATAACTTTTTGGTATCTTTCTATTATTAAATGTTCGATCTAGTTCAGTTTAAATTCTACTTTTATATTTGATTCAAAGTTGTATTCTTTTTTAAAACTCCATAAAGAGCCAGGCTGAAGATAGAGCACATCTAAAAAAGGGAGGGAGAATGTTCTTTATTTCTATTCTCTCTCTTGGCTTTTGGTCCTTAAAGTAGAGGTAGATAGGGCCATGGTCTGGTTTGAGGATCTGTCCTTATCAAGACCTATCCCTTCTGATGTGGGATGCTAAGAAAGGGAACAGGGGAGAAAGGACAAGCACTGTTTTACTTAATGACTCTTGGTGTGGCCTTCACCCTTGATTATCACCTTTCTGCTAACCATCAATGCTTTTACAGGATAAGCAAGTGACCATCCAGGTTCAGTGGAGACTAAAGCTGTAATAATTTTAGAGAGCCTCTTTAAGAAAAATGTTGCAAAATAAAAGTGCAAAATTAGATAAAAAGAGTAAATGCTAACTCAACATGAGGAAAAAAACACACATTGTGACAATTAAAAATCTGGCAAATACCAAAAATATGATATAATCAGAAAAATAACATTTTATTTTTTTATTAATTTATAATGCACATTTTGTAATGCTCTTTTCCACTATTTTTTGGATTCCTACCCTCTTTGCATTTCTTCATATGAAGACAATTTTGTTATTTCATTTTCTGTAAGCACCTTTGTTTATTTTTAAAAATTTTTGATAGTATAGAAAAGCTTTCTTTAACTTCTTTTTTTTTTTTTTTTTTTTTTTTTGTTTTTTTAAATTCTAAATTTTTTTTTTTAATTTTTTGTAAGCACCTTTTTTTTTTTTTAAAAATTTTTGTTTGTTTTTAAAAGGTTTTTTTAAATTATTTTTTTTTTTTTTTTTTTTTTTTGCTTTCTTTAACTTCTAACTTGTTTGTAGTAATATCAAGTAAACTTTTGGGGTAGTTATGTATTTATTTTCTTTCTAATGTGAGTTACAATATTAGAGAAAAAATTCTATAGCTAGCTACTGGTTCCAAACATTTAACATGTTTTCCACCTCTACTTACATACTTCCATAATGAGTGCGTAGGACACATTCATATTACGACATGATTTTTGGCCCTTTACTTTCTTGTTGTAGTGCTGTATGAGTTGGCACACTGGATGGTAGGAATATTCATGGAAACCATTCCTATACTAGGAAGACCAGTGATAACCTTATTACAAACAGAAGTGCCTGAGATTTACATAAATCTATCTCACTGACCTGAAATAAAGTATATTCCCAAGTCTATTTCCTCTCAATTACAGCACAGCACACTATCCAACCTGACAGGAAATGTGACAAATGGGAAACTGAGGTAGAAAGAAATAGTGATCTAAAGAAATTTAGTTCACAGTAGTTGCCTTAGTCAGCTTAGGCTCCTATAACAAACATACCATAGAGTGGTTGACTTAAATGAAAATATTAATTTCTCAAAGTTGGGGAGGCTGAGAATTCCAGGATCAAGGTGATGGCAGCTCTGGTCTCAAGAAACAGCCTACCTTCTTGTTACATCCTCACATGACCAAGAGAAAGCATGTAGGAGTGGAGTGAAGACGGGACACCATTTACTCTAGTCTGTTTTTATATTTATAAGGGCACTAATCTCATTCAGGAGGGCTTCACCCTTATTACCTAATTAACTCCTGAAGGCTCTACCTCCTGAAACCATATATTGGGGATTAGCCTTCAAAACAAGAATTTTGTGGGGCACAATCAATCAGTCTGTAGTAGCATTCCACTTCTGAAAATTTGGCAACAAAATAATACAGCAACAATAAAAAATGATTATGTAAATATTTTGTTCAGTCCCCATCTCACTGATGATAGACATCTAAATGCTGGCTCTTTCCTGTGTCGCTGAAGAAGAAAACCAGCTGCTTACTCTTATAGCCTTGACAATCTGATTCCAGCAGGACCTCTACCACTCCCCACACTCCCTACCTACTGCCTGCCTTCTGTGGTGTACCTCACAGTCCCCCGCAGCTATCTTCTTGGTCTCTGCTTGATGGGCAGTTCTCTAAAGCGTGGTTCCTGCAAGACTATGAAGGTTTCCTTATTGTCCCCCTGACTCATGGAAAACTCACCTATTGAAGCTGTAGCTGAACAGGCTGCTACATAATTGCTCTCTCTCTTCCTCCACATCTACTCCATTTTTCTTTTATCCTTTTACAGAAATTTGACACTTAATTTCAGAAACTCATCCTAGAAAAAGTTGTAGATACCTCCTTGCTGATTATCACTACAGTCACCTTTAAAATACTTCCCTTGTGAAGCTATGCACTGATTCTAGCAGCTAGTCTACCCTTTAATGTAATTTTAGAACTCTTCTTCTGGAATGGCCATCTAAGCTGTCATCGTGTTATCCTTGATGTCCTGAGTATCATCACAATGCTTCCTTTTAATATTTCCTTTATCTTTGGGTTATTAAAAAAGTCACTGGGGGCCAGATCAGGTGAGTAGGAAGGGTGTTCCAATACAGTTATTTGTTTACCAGTTAAATATTCTCTCACAGGCAGTGTTCATCACTGAGCTCCTTTAGGACCATATATGCACACACCTTTCTCATGCTAAGGTTTTCCTTTTTCTCTGTTGCTGTTTACTTGGTCTTTTATCCTTCTCATAGTAAACTGACAATTTTGATAAACAATTACATGAAGTTTTACAATCTTTTCGTCAATTCTGTTTGTTGCTGGCCATTCTGACCTCACTTCAAAATCGATGCTTTCTCCTCTTCAGGAAAACATTTCATCCATTTGTATACTGCCATATTCTTCGTGGCATTATCCCCATATGTACTAACATATCCCTCTTTCCCTTCCATTCTTGCCAAATTTAACGGGGATTTTAATGTTTTTTTTCAGTGCTTTAATTTAGTCTCTGGCATTCTTGCCATTGCACACAAAAACACACAACAATGATAATGAATACAAGTCAGCAAGACACCAGCACATGGTGACACAATCACATCTGTGAGACACTGATATATGAAGGTTATGAAACCTTACCAAGTTGTTTGTGCAGTGCTACCAATGTTAAGTGCATGGCAGCAAATTGGTGAACTACTATCTTTCTTCCTTGCTCAAATAAGTAGAGGGGACAAATTAACAAATACAAGGCAAAGAAAATGTCCAACCAGCAAAAAAGATGTCATTATTCTCTTCTTGTAGGCACACTGGGCAGTCATTTTCATGGTGCTCTTATCCCTGCTTTGGGCAAGAGGTTAAGAAAAGCATCCATTTATACAGAATTCTTTTACTATGCTGACAACTCACAAATGGTTTGCTGCTTTGTTCTTCAATCATCCACTTATAAATTTAAGGGATCATGGTGGGCATTGGGGGAGGGTTGATTGTGGAAAGTCAACTATGTTGTGTTTGAATCTCTTAATATATCCTTGAAGTGATGCCTGTCCCCAGATGGGGGTATTTATCTTAGCATATGTCTTTCATTTGGGGGTCTTAGTTGCCAATTTTAGGGGAATAGGAGAAGAATATTTATAAGTCAGAGTTTTGTTTTTCAATCCAAGTTAGCACATTAATTTGTAGAGTCACTCATCTCAGTTTCTTCATAAATTGCTCATAATTTCTTAATTTGCTCTATTTTCAGTCCAAGCTATAGATCTCGCTCCCTTCCTCTCCTCTGCTCTCTCTTTTTTCTTTACCTCTCTTGCCTTATGCCTCCTTCCTTTAAGTTAGGTCATATTGCATTCTAAGGCACTTCCTAATAAAAAAGGATCCTTAAATGTCATCTAGTCCAGTACTTTCATTCCAAACAGCAAAAAATACCTCTCCTATCTAGACAAATACCTTTGAAAGGACCCTTTCTTGACCTGTGGTACACTGAGCAACCCCTTGATCCACCCTTTTCTTAGCTACCTTTAGCAAGTAGCCTCTTATTAAATCCTCCTCCTTTTATTTCAAAGTTTTTCTAAATATCTATATTTTTTTCTTTTATCTTTGATCCTTTCCTGTCCATTGGCACATAAGGATGTTTCCTGAATTCACATTTATAACTGCACTCCCCTTTGGTTGCTGAAAATTTATGAACTAATCATTCCTAAGGTAGTTTTTTTTAATTTAATCTTTTCATTTATTCTCAAAACATTATGGTGTTTTATGAAGTACAAAAGGTATGGCACTGGTCCTTGATTGGTCTCTAGCACTTTAGGTGAGGCAGAACAGAGCCTCCAGGAATGTGAAAGTATTGTGGGAAATATCAGTAGCAGCCAACTATTCAGAGTCTGAAGGCCCAAGTCAAATCCTGGGCATATCCACGTAAGTGTGGTAGGGCATGAGCTCCAGCTATTGGGGAAGAAAAGGGGTGGAAACTGCTTTGAGAAGACAACTGAGCAAAAGACCTGGCACCAGAAGGATCTGGTGGGAGAAAGTTAAGGAAGGTGAAGGATAGGAATTATTAGCTCCTTTCTGCTACTACTTGAGGGCAGAGGCTCGTGACCCCAGTAGGTGGAAAAAAGCAGGTAGCAGCTGCTTGGATCTCATATATGGGAGATGCTAGAAGACTCGGGCCGGTCAACGGGTACTGCCATGGACTGGAATACTGCTGACAAGTGTGGTGACAAACTTTTCCAATTTCTATGCCTATTTCTGAGGCCTGTTTCCCAGCCTCTAATACTTCCTCATGATTGGCCTTCTCCAGACTTTCATAATCCGTGACAACCTTATTAGTGATGAGTGAAAAGCCGAAGACTCGAAGTCCACAGTGCCATGCAACTATCACTTCCGGTACTGTGCTCATGCCAACAGCGTCTGCCCCCAGCTTTTGCTGCAGACGACACTGCCACAGTTTCAAAGTTGGGGCTCGTCAACATCACAGAGGGGCCTTCCTGCAGTGCTCGCTCCTCTCCGATTTGTTTCCAGGTAGTGAGAGCCTTTTCCCTCATGGTCCGCTCATAGGCATCAGACATGGCAGGGAAACAAACCCCAAACCTTTCATCATTTGGCCCTATGGGTGGGTTCTGACCACAGAAACCAGGCAGGTTGATGTGATCACGGATCAGCATGATATCTCCAACCTCAAACTTGGGGTTGGGCCCTCCAGTGGCATTGGTAACCACCAGGGTGTCCACACCTACAAGCTGGAAAATCCTTATTGGGAATGTCACCTTCCAGAGTGGGTACCCTTCATGTGAATGGAATCTGCCCTGCATCATTACACAGACTTTGCCACTCAGGATCCCAAACACCAGTTGACCAGCATGACCTGGCACTGTACTTATGGGAAAATTGGGTATCTCGCTGTAGTCAAAGACCTGGGGCTGAGTTAATTTATCAGCCAGACCTCCTAATCCAGAACCACAGATCACTGCCACTTTAGTCAGTATTTGGTATGGGACAGAAGCATTCTGCAGTGCTCTGATAATCTCCTTATGTGGGTCGGTTTTCCATGGTCCAGCTGATGCCCTCTGAATGAGCCTGCCCTCTGCTGCTCTGATACGCACGACCAACTAAGCTGCACCCAGGACTGGTCTTCGAAGGTTATTTTTTATTTTATTTGTTGAAAGAGATGGGACTACACTTTAATAAGTAGCAAATTTAGAAGGGAAAAATATATTTATCACAACCACAATATCAACCAAATTTAGTAAAGTCTCACTTGGGACTGAAGTATTTGCTTCAAAAAGATAAAATAAAATAACCTTTTCCAAAACCCTAACATACACACACATATCCCAAAAGGATAACAAACATTCATGGTGAGTGGGGATAATGAGACTATGGTAATGGAAGGGGTGAATTACTTAGGAAAAAAATATATTTTGATATTTAAGAATCCAGTGTTGGGTAGAAGCACAGAAGAAGAGGGAGAGGATGAGAGAATTATTGAAAGAAAGTATAGCTTATTGACTGGCAAAGTAAATCTGTGGAATAAAACCCTCAAAGTTTTAAATTTTTCCAGGTAAAGATGAAAATCAAGAACAAGTAGTCTATTGTATACCATTCTTAGAATTTAAGCCACAAAGAGAATGGCTTAACAAGAAAGTGCACCCTGTTAAATATGTTTAATGTGAATTATAGTGCTTTATATATATATATATATATATATTTTTTTTTTTTTTTAGGAAGAGCTTCAAGCTGTCACCCCGGTAGAGTGCTGTGGCATCACAGATCACAGCAACCTCCAATTCCTGGGCTCAAGTGAGTCTCCTGTCTCTGCCGCCCAAGTAGCTGGGACTACAGGTGCCCGCCACAACGCCTGGCCCTTTTTTGTTGTTGTTGCAGCCGTCATTGTTGTTTGGCGGGCCCAGGCTGAATTTGAACCTGCCAGCTCAGGTGTATGTGGCTGGTGCCTTAGCCCATTGAGCCACAGGCGCCGAGCCTATAGTGCTTTATATTTTGAAATGAGACTTTTAAAGTCTGATTTGTCAAGTATTGCATGCCAGGACAAGCTTTATCAACTATGTGGTCATTTTATGCAGCTAAAATAATGAAGCAACTTGTACTTATCTTCAGTTAAGAGAATGATTGATTTAGCACATCCATTCATGGTCTTTCAGTTAAGTTGACATCGGAGACTTTATGCAGTTCAAATCACTCTCATTCCTGTTTGCACTTGATGTCACTCTCAAAGTTCTCATTTGTACATTGCATCTTAAATCTCTCCCTGAGCTATTTCTGCTGCTCTTCAGCTTTGGTTTTGAACTCTTATGTTCTCCAGTACTGACTTCATTGTTTATAATAATGTGTAGTGTAGTGTATACTACATAATACACTAATTTTATAGGAATAAAAATTTTATTCATTTTTATCATGTAATTTTAATGAAAATGCCAGGTTTGTAAAACACCTAATATCTATATTCCTAAACATGAACATATAGCCATACACCTATATGTGCAAAAGGAAGATTAAACCTTTATATAATACCAATGTCAGGTCCAACCTGATATCACAGTGAGATCAGATTGCCTTGAATATTTTAACTCTTTTCAGTGAATGTTTTGATTGAGGGTTACCAATTATTAGAGTTAACAGTTGTTTAGTTTTTAATATTTCTGTTAACTTGACACAAAAAATACCCCCTCACGAAGAAGACAAGAAGATCCTTTCTGAAGAAATAATGTGTTTCTGCCAACATATGTCCCCTCTCTTCCCTAAGGTGTAACCAGGATAAGATTATTCCCAACTCTAGGTAGCCTGTCAAGTTGGCCATAGAATTAATTTTCTTCTGAGTTTTAGGTTATAATTCTCATGTGCTTGAAACAGTTCAGCTTAACAAGTAGCTCTTATGGTATCTTTGCATAAATCATAGAAAAAGAATCCCTGCCCTCAAGACATTCTATTTTTATCTGTCAGAAAACTGTTATAATATACTAATTGACTTAGAACAAGATACTTTATGATTCTTACTGGGGAAAAATGTCCTAATAAATATGCAAATCTATGATTGTAAATGGCACATACAATTGTTTGTGGGGGCCCTGAGTACCCAAAAGTTTCTTCTTTCTTTTCTTTGGCCAGAGCTGGGTTTGATCCCACCACCTCCGGCATATGGGGCTGGTGCCCTACTCCTTTGAGCCACAGGCACTGCCCCAGAAAGTTTCTTTTCAGTATAGGTTTTAATAAAGTTTAAATTTTCTTTTTAAGAAAAATGCCACTATTACATAAGGAACTTAACAAGCTAAGACTTGTTTTTTGAGCAGGTCCCACAAGGAACATAGTCTTTTCTGATGGAGTATTTTCATATTAACTAGAAGTTTTACATTTGCTTTTATTGCCTTAGGATAAACAAAGCATAAATCTCAGACTAGTATGTAAATGCTATAAATAATGCTTGATTTTAAACATGCAGGAGTATTAAAGCATCAAGTTTATTTGGCAAGTCTTTGTATGTTTCATCTTTATGTGATTGTATTCAAGTTTGGGCAGGCCCAAAGCTTATATAATTTTGGAAAAATTTGAGAGAAAAATATATAAAATTATCAACAGAGTTAAATAAAAAAGTGAACATGGATTGAGAATAAGTAAAAAAGTAGAAGAAAAATATACACATGTTGGCAAATCCCGTAAACATCACAAAATCTAGAAAAATAACAATATTTTTATTAGTTGCTTGCATATGTTTTTTTTCTTTAAATGACAAAAACATTTTGTCACAAGTCTAGTAGATAAATAGGACCATAATTCAGTATTTTCTCCTATATTGTTTGATAAAAAATTTTTACTGCTAGATAGTATACATAAAACAAGTGATTTCACAGATTTCGATTACCTGTCTATTACAGATTTGTTACTTACAAATAAAGAAATTCTTATTGATTCTATTTCATTTGACTCTTAAATAATAAAAAGAGAGGAAAAAAATTCATGGTATATAACAGTGTTTAGTGCCCAGTTGCTGTAGTGCAGAGGCCTCTCCCTACTAGAGTTCTGTCCTACAAAGTGGCCAGTAATGTCCATTAGTTAGTGGCTTCCCCCAGCACCCTCCTGGATGGCTTCATACTGGAGTACCTCCAGGAAAATGCTTTCTCATGAACAGCCTTCCTTGGGACTATAGATCCACCAATAGAGACACCATGGTGATTTCTCTGCCATTCAGGGGGCCACAGCCAAGTGCTCTATAGCAAAGTCTTGATCTCAATCTTGGGAGACGCCTTAATGGTGGTGGTTGTCTGTTATATTTTTTAGTGTTCTCTTTCTTACCAGCCAATCCATTGTTACTCTAATCCACTTTTAAAGTTAGTGATTCTTTACAGATAGTTGTTCCTCCATAAATTACTCTGTGATTTCTATCTCCTCATTTGATCCAGACAGATAATCTAAAATAAATGTATCCCCCACTTCTCTTCAGTTTACTAAAAATGCCCACAGTCACTTCATGCTACCTAAAGCGAAGGTGTAAGGAAAAAGAGGGGAAGATGGAGGAGAAGAAGACCATAATCTTAAGTGATTGTAGTTAAAATAGACAAATTTCCAAATTACAAAAAATTATGGCACCATGTTAACACCTTCTCTGTTGTCATGCCAGATTTTGGAAGGACCCCTACAGTAAGAGATCCTTTAACTTAAACTTCATGGTAAATCTAATGCTCCAATAAACTTTTTTCTTTGGCAGATTTCCTCCCTAGAAAGAATGGATTTATAATTTTTGTAAATATTTTATCTCTCCCTCATCTTTACTTCCTACCTTTCTCCTCTTTTATTATTTGAGTTGGCTTGATCTTTTCCCAACCACCTCATACAATTGGTGGCTTGATATAGAAAGACATCGGGTAGCATCCCTATTAACTTTAACTGGACATGGTCTGTCATGGCAGAGCTTGGCATGCTGGGCATTGGTGTATCATTTTACTCCATCCCATAAAAAAGTAAACATCATCTTTCTTAATGTTCATCCCCATCTCTGCTTCCATCTATCCATTTCTCATTAAAAAAAAAAGTAATAGAAAAAAAACTCTTTTCAGTAAAAAACTAGGAATATCTCACATTTTCATTTGAAAAATCCCAATATTTATCCACCACCCAAATATATTTTGCTCTTTATGTTTATGTACCCTGGGTAATATTCTTGGTAGGGATGTATTTGGCCCCTGTGTGTATATCAGTTATCATATGTCAACTAATCTCCCTTAGGTTTGAAAACAAAGTAATTATATTTAAAGTTTGATTACCGAGGGGGCGGAGCAGGATGGCTGACTGGAAGCAGCTTCCTAAAAAGGCTCCTGTACGAAAGGGAAGATAACACATTTGAGTATGTGACTCTGCACCTGAGCTTGCAGGGCTTCCGCAGGCCTGCCTTCTGCCAGAAACTCTGCCTCCAACCTCCAGGCCTCTGCAGGTCTGTCCCCAGCCAGGAACTCTCCTGGTGAACACATAGGCCTCTGCTTGGCACCCACAGGACCCCTGCAGGTCCGCCCATGACGAGTAAATCCCCTGGTGACCATGCGACTCCGTGTCCTAGCTTGCAGGGCTTCCACAGGCCTGCCTGCTGCCAGAAACTCTGCCTGCAACCGCCAGACCTCTGCAGGGTGGACCATGGCCATAAATATTCTCCACAACTGCCTGGCCTTACGCCCATGCTTGCCGGGCTTCCACAGGCTCACTGTGTGTTGGAGAGTGTGCCGGCGGCCGCCAGGCCTCTGCAAGTCTGCCCCCAGCCAGGAACTCCCTGGGTGACCACACAGGCCTCTGCCTGGCACCCACAGGGCCCCTGCAGGTCTGCCCCTGGTGAGTAAATCTCCTAGCCACCGTGTGGCTCTGCACCTGAGCTTGCAGGGCTTCCGCAGGCCTGCCTTCTGCCAGGAACTCTGCCTGCAACCACCAGGCCTCTGCAGGGCAGCCCACGGCAAGAAATGCTTCTGGTAACTGCCTGACCCTATGCCCATGCTTGCCGGGCTTCCACAGGTTCGCTGTCTGCTAGAGACTCTGTCAGTGAATGCCAGGCCTCTGTAGGTCTACCTCCAGCCAGGAACTCACCGGTGACCACGCAGGCCTCTGCAAGGCACCCACAGGCCCCTGCAGGTCCACCCCTGGTGAGTAAATCCCCTGGCAACTGTGCAGCTCCACACCCGAGCTTGCAGGGTTTCTGCAGGCCTGCCTTCTGCCAGGAACTCTGCCTGCAACCACCAGGCCTCTGCAGGGCGGCCCCCTGCCAGAAACGCTTCCAGCAACTGCTTGGCCCTATGCTCGTGCTTGCCAGGCTTCCGCAGGTCCACCGTCTGCTAGAGACTCTGCCAGCAACCGCCAGGCCTCTGCAGATCTGCCCCCAGCCAGGAATTCCCCCGGCTATTGTGCAGGTCTCTGCTTGGCACCCACAGGGTCCCTGCAGGCCAGCCCCTGGCGAGTAAATCCCCTGGTGACCGTGTGGCCCCATGCCCGAGCTTGCAGGGCTTTGGCAGGCCTGCCTTCTGCCAGTAACTTCAACTGCAACCGCCAGGCCTTTGCAGGCCCACCCTGGGCAAGGAACTCCCCCGACGACCACCTGGCCCTGTGCCCCATGCTTGCCAGACTTCTGCAGGTCTTCTGTCTGCTACAGACTCTGCCAGCAACTGCCAGGCCTCCATAGGTCTGCCCCTGGCCAGGAACTCCCCTGGAGATTGCACGGGCCTCCGCCTGGGCACCTGCAGGGACACCACAGGTCCGCCCCTGGTGGGCCTCCACCTGCCACCCACGGGGCCTCTGCTGGCCAGCCTTCTACCAGGGACACTGCTGGCGACTGGCAGGCCTCTGCAGGCCTGCCCCTAGCCAGGAACTCCACCAGTGACCGCCTGGGCCTGCATCCCACACTTGTTGGACTTCTGTAGGTTTGCTTTCTGCCAGGGACTCCACCCATGTCCGCCAGGCCCCTGGCCAGTGTCACTCCCAGCAACTGTGCGGGCCTCCGCCTGGCACCCATGGGGCCTCCACAGGCCAGCCTTCTTCCAGGGACCCCACTGGCAGCTGCCAGGCCTCTCTGCAGGCCCACCGCCACCCAAAAACTTCCTGGACAACTGCATGGCCCTGCGCCCACCCCTTGAAGGGCCAGATACAATGGTGAAAAACAACCATGGGGTGGAATCAATGGAAAAACTCTGGCAATACGAATAATCAGAGTAGACCAACCCCTCCAAGTAACAACAAGGCAGACACAGCACAAGATCTCCTGCATAGGCAAATGGCTGAGATGTCTGAAATCGAATTCAGAATCTGGATTGAAAATAAGATAAGCAGAATGGAGGAAAAGATGGATCAGAATTTCAAGCAGTAATTCAAAAGATCATCCAAAAGATGTCTCAAGAATTCAACGAATTCAAAGACAAAATGAAAAAAGATTTTGACACATTGAGACAAGAAGTTGCAGCCCTTAAAGATCTGAGAAATTCAGTAGAATCCCTCAGTAACAGAATGGAGCAAGCAGAATAAAGGATTTCTGACATGGAAGACAAAGCTTTAAAACGCTCTCATACCTCCAAAGAGCAAGAGAAATGGAAGGCAAAAACAGATCACTCTCTCAGAGAGCTCTTGGATAACTCAAAGAAAACCAATATTTTCCTCATAGGGATCCCTGAAAGCGATGAAGCAGCCTCACAAGACACAGAATCCCTTATTCATGAGATATGAAAGAGAACTTTCCAGACATGCCAACAGATTCTGAAATCAGATAGCAGAGAGTTTCAGAAACCCAGCATGACTCAACCCAAACAAGACATTCCCCAGGCACATCATAATTAAGTTCACTAAAGTAAATATGAAGGAGAAAATTTTGAAAGCAACCAGATACAATAAATTGATAACCTACAAGGGGAAGAATATTAGAATAACTGCAAACCTCTCTGATCAAACTTTTCAAGCATCAGCTTTTAATCTCCTAAAACAAAATAACCTTCAACCCAGGACCTTGTATCCAGCTAAACTGAGCTTCATTTATGATGGAGAAATTAAATATTTTAATGACATCCACATGTTGAAGAAATTTGCCATAACTAAACCAGCTCTCCAGGATATTCTCAGACCTATTCTCTATAACAACCAGTGTAATCCCCCAATGCAAAAGTAAACTCATCCAGAAACTTTTTATCAAAGTCCAACACACACAGTGACAAAAGGATTAAAAATGTCCTTTAGATCTTCTCAAGATTTATAATTGGTTTCAATTAATGTGAATGGTTAATGCCTCTAGAGAGGCATAGGTTGGCTGACTGGATACAAAAACTCAGGCCAGATATCTACTGCATACAAGAATCTCATCTTATCTTAAAAGAAAAATTTAGACTCAAGGTGAAGGGATGGTCACCTATAATCCAGGCAAATGGAAAACAGAAAAAAGCAGGTGTTGCAATCTTATTTGCAGATACAATAGGCTTTAAACCAACCAAAGTAAGGAAGGATAAAGATGGACATTTCATATTTGTTAAAGGTAATACTCAATATGATGAGATT
>CAUYON010142623.1:0-28755 GCA_963573935.1 Arctocebus calabarensis
CCATCAAGGATACAGATCAAGGATATCTGTAACAGTATGATCAAAATATTTCTGAATGTATATGAATCGTGCCCTGTGATTGCACCAATGTACATAATTATGATTCAATAAAATTATTAAAAAAAAATAAATAAAATAAAACAACTTCCTAAAAAAAAAAAAAAAAAACTTCCGGCTTCATTTAGAAAGGCTTGACATCTCTATGATATAGAGTCTTCCCAAATGGGGATGCTCAAACATACATCTTTCCATTGTTTAAGGCTTCTTTTGTGTCCCCCTTCTTTTCTGCATCTTAAAATCACATGAACTGACCACTGTCCCATCTAGACCTGTCCCTGTTTCCTGTTGCTTCTGGACACATTTTCTCAGTAATGAACATGGATGTGGAGTCTTAGGGTGAGGATAGTGCATTTTATAAAAATGTAGCAACCTGCTTTTGTTCCTGAGATCCTGGACATGCTCAAGTTCAAAGTAGGAAAACAAGCCTTCTGGTGATGATAAGAAGCTTAATGCCCTTCCTCAGAGTGCCAAGGCAGTCAGCACACTCAAATTTATTTGGGGACACAAGATGTTTTTATCTGTTTGACCACTATTGCAAGTGAATTCTATTCTCCCATCATGTAATCTACAGGCACTGCTGTTTATATATAGTTAAATAGGTTCATTGATTCTCTAAACTTATACTACCTAATGTGAGGATGAGGATTTTCTTTCTTTACTACATCAATTACCAGCCCAAAATGGTAGGAAATGACTCTGAGCCTTCATACCAAAAGCAGCTTCAGGCAGTTCTCTTTTTTTTTTCTTGATAGAAGGAAGTAGAACATTCAGCAAACTGGCTTTGGGGTTGTATATATAACTATTTTATACGTAAATTTTTCTTTAAACATGGCTTCAGCTTATACTAACTATATCCACCTCCGTGAAGACAAGCAAGGAGATAGAAAGAAGGAGAAAGTAAAGGGTGACGTATGGAAAGAGTTCGCAGTGCTGGGCACAGGAGTGTGGGCTCTGCAGTCATCACACAGCGACTTTTACAGGTGACTACACACAGGTGCCACAACTTTTCACAGTCTAATTCCGAGGTTGCAAACTCATAGGCCTAAAGGGGCCAGGCAGGTGAAGTGAAGCCACTGGGGGTGGGGGGTTAGTTAATAGACTAGGGAAAGGTGGGGACTGGAAAGAGCTGGGCACCTCGTGCCTCTCAGCCACTTCCTTCCACGTGGGAACGAAAATTCATGTTATTGTTTCTTCAGTTCAAGTGTTTTAAGAGACAGAAATCCAGGTTTAATATGTGAACGTTCCCAGTTTTTAAGGTCCAGGCTCAAATTTTTAAAAACAAAAATCACTGTGCAAGCCAGATGTCACTCGGGCCCTCAGGTCAGCCTGCCTGAGTCCCTCCCTGCTCTAACCTCTACCTCTCGGTGCCTCCCTGTGACTTGGCAGACCAGCAAGTCCACAGCAGTTGAAAAGCGTGCTCTTTTGCAGCACCCAGCACTGGCCACATAGAGTCCAGCCGAGGCCCACTTTAGACTCTAGACCAGCGCGGTTCTCAACCTGTGGTTCACGACCCCTTTTTAACAATGAAAATACTTTGTGGCATTAGGAAGGTTGAGAACCACTGCTCTAGACTGCGTGTTACCACCCCTGTTGATGGGATGATCAATAGTCTGCTTTCCATTAGAGATAGAAGTGGAAAATTAACTTTCTTTTTTTCTTTTTGTTTTTCGGGTTTTGGCCAGGGCCAGGTTTGAACCCGCCACCTCCGGTATATGGGGCCGGCGCCCTACTCTTTGAGCCACAGCGCCACCCTAGAAAATTAACTTTTTAAAATTGTGAACATGACCAGCTCTAGGAAACCACTGATTTCATAATGGCCTCCCGCCAGTGAGGCAGCCATTGGGCACTTGTCCTTGGTAGACTGCACGCAGGGCACTGAGTTGGTTCCCTAAACAACAGCAGCTGGGGGCTGCTGCCTAGACACCACAGGAGAAGGGGGCGCCCCCTTACACACCCAGTACGCATGTATGGATCCTTCATCCACACCACGTTTGCTCAAAGAATCCTCTGAAGCTAGTACACTTTCAAGTCATAAAATTAACTCTCCCTTCAAAAGCAGCATTTTTAAAAAAGAGATCTATTGGTCGACAACACTTGTACCATGATTTGCAGTTTCCAGCGTGTCACTTGTCCTCTTCTTATTCAAACTTAAAACAACCACAT
Source organism: Arctocebus calabarensis (assembly GCA_963573935.1). Taxonomy (NCBI): domain Eukaryota; kingdom Metazoa; phylum Chordata; class Mammalia; order Primates; family Lorisidae; genus Arctocebus; species Arctocebus calabarensis. The sequence continues at coordinate 2,224 of CAUYON010142623.1, forward strand.
GAGTGAGATGTTTTGCTAATCCTTGTTTTACAAGTGAGAAAGCTGAGATCACAAAAGTTCAATGGCCTTCCCGAGGTCCCTTAGCAGAAAGGCAGAATCGTCTGTGACCCTAGGGAGCCACTCCTGTTAGAGCTGGCTGTGGGTTTGGGGGATGACCATTTAACAGGGTGACTGCTGCTATCAGGATAGAACTGGGGAAGAAATAAACTAAGTCCATCTGCTTCTGTTTATGTAGCTTAAAAAAATCTCTGTCCACGTACACCTGAGCTGGCGGGTTCGAATCCAGCCCGGACCCGTCAAACAACAATGACGGCTGCAACCAAAAAATGGCCAGGCGTTGTGGTGGGCACCTGTAGTCCCAGCTACTTGGGAGGCGGAGGCAGGAAAATCGCTTGAGCCCAGGAGTTGGAGGTTGCTGTGAGCTGTGATGCCACCGCACTCTATCCAGGGTGACAGCTTGAGGCTCTGTCTCAAAAAAAAAAAAAATGCAAAAATTCTCTGTCCATCTTAAAGTGGCTGGTAAAGTAACCTGCAAAGCAAGATTGTGCCACTGTTTTGTGTGAAAATCTATGTAGGAGGAAAGAGACAAATGGTGCCAAACCTCAGAAAAAGGCAGAAATTAATCCACAGGATCATAGAAGAGAAGCAGAAACAGAACTGTGAAAACCATCTTGCTAGGATCCCTTGAACTAGGAGTTCTTTAAGGAAAAGTTGGGCTGGATAGTGTCTGAAGAGTGTCTGGTTAGAGGAAAAAGATACCTAGATCTTTTGTTTGTATGTTTATCTTAAATGGTTCCTCTACTCGTTAAGAATTATGTTTGGTAATATTTATACTGTTTCATACACAATGAAATTTCGTGGGATTTTTTTTCCCTTTTAACAAAGAGGAATCTGTTTTTTCAGAGCTAGAATATTGTGAGGCTAATTCTGTTATCGCAAAAAAGTGGTCTCTGCAGGGGACCCAAGTGAGCCTCTTTCGCCACCTAGTGGACAATGCTAAATGGGACCCAGTAGAGAAGGCTCTTGGTGGGCGTGTAGAGCTCCCAGTCACATCACCCCTCAAACCAACAGGGACAGTCATAGAGAGGCCAGAGAAGTCTCGGCAGGCCAACTCACAATCGCCTATCACTTGTGATCAGAAGCACCTCTCATTTAAAAGATCTTCAAAAACTGCTTTTAGCATTTGAGCCTGGACTAAAGCTTCACGAACAGAGCACATCCTGTCACCTGACCTGTACCGGCGTTAATATTTCTGTCTTAACCACAGTGCAACTTTGTTGACTTCAATATTCACATCCAGTATAGGGACCATTCGAGTGAACCTAAAACACTTGGTTCTTCCGGCCTTTGGACTTTGCCCTATTTCCACACTTCCCCAGCCATTATAGCCTGTCATCGAGGCTATAATGAGCCTGGCTGGCTATTCCTGCCTCCAAAATATGTTTCATCCTTTCCTCCCACTACCATGTCCCCATCCTGGCCTTTATTCCCTAAATTTTGGACATTCATTTATTCAACACATTTTGCCTGGGAACCCACTGCTGATATTTGCAGCCGCAGCACTGGATGTGGGGTAAAGAGATGAGGCTCACAGCGCCTGCCGAGCCCAGGCAGGGCATATTTACTGGAGGCTTCACGGGCAGCTCTGGTGGAGGAGGGGAAGCTTCCTGGTTGGCTGGAGCAGCACGAACTCTTTCCAGTTGAATCCGTCATTCCGCCTCTGCAGCCTGACTTTTCTCCTTCATTCCTGACTCAGATGCCTTCACAGTTCCCTCCTGCACCTGCTCACTCATCCACAGAATCTGTGTTGCCCTGTGCTCAGAGAGACAGACATGGTGGGGTTTTGCTCCTGGCCCTAAGGAGCTCAGCATGAAGCAGACAGACAGCAGACCACGAGTGTGGAAGAGCTGCCCGAGGCTTGGACAACAGGTGCTCTGGGGGCCCAGAGAGGGTGAGACTAATTCTGTTGGCCAGCAGGAAGACGCTGGCCGGGGGGCTTTCCAAGAGAAGGTGACATTCACACCCTGGACCCTGAAAGAGGAGTAGGGCTTTCCCAGCAGGAGGAGGGGGAAGGCGAGGCAGAGGGCATCCTGTGAGGAGGGAGCTTCAAGTTCAAGAGCACAGAGGGATGGGGGGATCAGGGGTCAGGGATGGTGGTCCTACCCAGCTGGAGGGAGGTACATGGCTAGTGTGATGATGGCCCAGATGCCAACCCCATCCCCGTATGTGATGGCCATATGTTCATCCCCATCATGTGGATTTATCATCCCTGAGGTTTCCTGAGGCAATAAGCACTAAAAATAAGGATTCAAATGAATGAGATCCCATGCAGCCACTTTGATTCTCATCAAAGTGTACTGACGCTGTACCGACACAACCAGCTAGCCTGGGGCCCAGCAGGCATCACTGCCCCAAGCAAGGCTCACATCCGCCACACTGGGCTAAGTCGTGGGATTGAGGCACTGACTCCTCAGCTGCAGGAATGTGGGTAGCTGATATGTCCGAGGAGTTTTCATCCCATCATCTTTCAACTTTGCCCCATCTTCATGCACACCCCTCCCATAGCTGACTCACAGGCAATAGACTGGTAGATGAAGAAGATAAAGCCTGGTTCCCCGGCCCTCTGACACAAAAACCCTGAGGGGCCACTCCAGAGCTCCCAGTGGGACTGGCTGAGACCTAGTCACATCTACTGCACAGCTCAACTTCTCTCTCTTCCAATCCTCTTTCCTTCACCCACCATAGGTGTTGATCCCAACACCCAAACTTTCATACAAATCTGTCTGAGAATCTGCTTTTCCGGGAACTTGATGTGCAACAGATAGCTTAGGAAGCCTGGCTCCCATTCAAACAAGACCGTTGGGAGGGACATAGTTTGAGAAAGACTGTGCTGATCAGAAGGAAGCTGGTCATCCATTTACGCCCCAAAGATGTTGCGTAGCAGAGCCCACCCAGGCACTGGGCCGAGGAGCACAGGCAGGACACAGAGGCTTTGCTCCTCCTGGCCTATGTTGGCCACGTAGAGCTGTTGGAGCTGTGCCACTAAATGCAACCCGCGTTCTGTGATTGTTGCCCTCTCCCTGTTCTTGTTCTTCAAGAGACATTTCAATGCTCATCTGCCTTTCTGCAAACCTCTGCCGCAGAGAGAGAAGGCCCTACGCGGGAGGCCAGCCTGCAGGGTCCTCTCCTCTGCTGAGGCGTGGACTGAGTGGACTGACTGCGGTCAAGAGAGGGAGGACGGATGTCCAAGCCCCTACCACGGGCAGGCAGAGAGCCCGGTTCACTAAGAGGAACTGGGAATATTTGGGGGTGGAGCCCCAGGCAGACACACCCAGGAGGACATGGTGGCAAGCCCTGGAGAGGCAGCCAGGGTTAGCAAGGGGCCTGAGCCCTATGAGATGACAGAAAGAACTCAGAAAGGCCAGATGAAGGGCCAGGGGCAAATGTCTTTATCCCTGCTGCTATTCAACTTGAACTTTCATAAAGCCAAGGAACACCAGACCGAATCCAGACACATCCTCTTAGTGAACCTAGCTCTGTGCCTGCCTGTGGTAGGGGCTTGGACATACGAGGTGGAACCGTGTGTCCATGAACCGTGTGTCCATGCTTCCTCAGCTGGGAGCTGCCACCCACTCTCCTCAGCCATGCCCTGCTCTTGCCAATAAAAATTATATATGTTTGTCTATTTATTTTCTACTTGTTTACTTGCTACTGCAAAGCTGACTATATATAAGATAAAAGGAAGAAAACAGCCCTCTTTCAGCATAAACCCAAGACAAAACCCCTGAAGGCATGCCACGTAGCCCCCAGACCCTCCCCTTTCCAGGGAAGAAGACCAGGTCCACCTGGAACCCCCTCGGCATTGCCCTCCAGATGCTCACATGTAGCACGTGGTACTCCAGGGAATGGCACCTGCCTAGGGGGCTAGGGTCACCCATCTAGGGATGGCATCATGCTTAAGGAGGGTGAGGGGTGCACAGCCACAAGCTGGGTCTCACTGACCCAAGAAAGAATGGGCCAAGAGAGTCACTGTGTCCAGTTCTGTGGGTAGTAGATATCATGTCACCACTGCTGGAAGGACCCTGGAGATGAGCAAAGCAGCCTTTCCCTTTCCTGGATGGCAGACTCAAGGACCGGAGGGGTGTGCAGAGTCGTAACAAGAACGAATGTCTCCTGGTAGAAGACCCAGCTCCCCAAATGCCAACCCTTACCCCTTCTGCTGGTTGTGGTGCCTTTCAAAGATGTGGTGCACCTGTCTGTGGTTCCCGAAGGATACCCAGAGCCCATCCCCAGAACGTCCCCCCTCCTGCCCCTCGCTCAGCCACTCCCGGTACTGCCTCAGCCTCCCGCTTTGTCATGGACACATGGGTGACAGACACTGTCCTGCAATGAAGACAAAGAGCACCATGACTTGAGAGAATATACACTCCATGCAGGTTCCTAGTGGCAGACAGCTGTGATTTTCCTCCTTATAGGAAACCCGGGAACACGCCTTCTTCAGACACAGCTAGGATCGCAGCAGAGTGGTCAGAGCAGGAGGTGAGGCCAGACCTGCCTTCCAATCCTAGTTCTGCCACTAACCCATTTGGTCCCATACACAGGTTACCACACCGCCTTATGCCTCGGTTTCCTCATCTGTAAAATGGCTAGCACAGCAGTCCCCTCTATGGGGCATGAATAAGAGGACTTGAGAGAAGAACTCAGCACCGTGCCCAGCACAGGGGAGCCCTCAGTAAACATACAAAGGGGCTGCTGGGGCTGCTGCTGGATAACCCTCAGCGTCCCTGTCTAGCCCCTCCTCGTAAGTGACCTGCAGCAGCTTCTGCACTTGACCCCCTCCAAACACAGCTGGGTGGCTTAAGCAGCAACAATGTACTTTCTCGTGGTTCTGGAGGCTGGAAGTCCAAGGTCAGGGTGCCAACACGGTCAGGTTCGGGGGGCTCTCTTCCTGACTTGTAGATGGCTGCCTTCTGGCTATGGCACCACATGGTGGGGAGAAGGGAGACCAAGCTCTTCGGTGTCTTTCCTTACTAACCCACTGATCGCATCTAAACCTCATTAACCCCTGAGGGGGGTTAGGGCTTCAACACGTGGATTTGAAGGAGCCGCTTGACTGAATCAACATCACTGCAGAAATCCACAGTGTCCCTCCATTGCGCACAGGAAATGTCCTCACTTCTTGGCATGATATTCCAGCCCTGTGTGCTCAATAGGGCCCCCCTGTCTTACGAGCTCATCCCTCCTGCCCCCTCTTTCAGGGGTGTTTCATACCCCCTTCCCTGGATCCCACTCCCTCTCAGCTTAAAAGCTTCTTTGTACCCAGAGTCGTCCTCTCCCCTCTCAGCGCCTCCCCCTTGGGAAGCTCTATCCCACTCTGTGGTCCTTCCAGCCTCGTGGAGCAGGAACACCATCCTGGTCACCTCTGTGCACCTCCCAGCCTGATACAGTGACTAGAATAATTAGACCATTGTCTAATTATTCCACACGTGTGCCAGGCGCCACCCGTACATCCAGCCTTGTGCACGTGGAGAAGAAGAGGGAGAGAGTTCCAGCCGCACAGCTTCCAGTGCTGGGAGCAGCGGCAACCAGCCACCGTCCCCACCCGGCGCCACCTCCTGCCGGCGGCCTGTGCACAGCAGAGCCCCCTGGCCGGAGACTCAGTCACGCCCACGCTGCGCTCTCCTGGGGTTCTTGATAGTTCACAGGTGCACAGGCCTCGGCACAAGGCCACACATCCCCCTGGGGAAAAGGGTCTTGCAGACCAACATCCATACGTGGAAGCCCTGACCCCTGATAACTCCTCTTTCCTTAGTAAACCACTAATCTCATCTAAACCTAATTAGAAGATGGCGCCTTGGGAGTCAATTAGGTTTCAATGAGATTAGTGGCTTACTAAGGAAAGACACCGGAGCCCTCAGGCCCTGTCCCCCGTCCTTCCCACGCACCTGGGAACCCCAGCCATCACTCCCACTGCAGCACAGAAAGTCACTGGAGTCCCAGGGGAGGACACAGAATGTTTAAAGACACGCTCCACAGGCCGATCTTTCACTCCTTAGAAGTCTCACCCCTGAGGCTCCCTGGAATCCACCGTGGCCCGACCCTGGGTTGGTGCATACGGATCTCAATGCCCCCGATCCCTGACCCGTCGCCTCCGAAAGTGGACGGGAGGATGAGGAAGCGGGTAAGTAGGGACCATGTGCGCGCCAGTTCCACAAAGGCCAGCCCCTAGCTGGGAGCCCAGGACCCGGACCTGTGCCTGGCCAGAGGGAAGCCCCACCGGAGCTCAGGCCCCAAACCAGGGGGCCCTTCAGCTGTCCCCCCTCTGCCCTGCTCCTCACCATGGCCCCTTCTCCTGACCTACTTCCCTCTCCTCTTTATGAATTGAGAACATAATCCTTCTCCATTTTGCTGTCACCAGAAGGAGCTTTGTCCACATAATAGTGAGAAGAGCTTTTTTTTAAAATAATGTGTAATAAATAATTATACATTATTACAAAATAATGTATAATGTATAATAATATATTTTTAAGACTTTTAAAGAATAGCTGACATGAAGAATATATCTATCGCACGCGTTCAGCTCAATCCGTTTTCCCCAAGTGGACATACTTGTGAAACAAGCTCACGGGTGGAGAAATAGAACACGGTTGCAGTCTAGGCCATTTGTCTAATTACAAATTACTGCTATTACAAATAACGCTGCTATGCAGGGAAGAGTTTGTAAAAGTCTTCCTGCAAAGTCATCTTCCTGCAAACAGAAGGACAATGAGAGAGAGGGGGCCCTAGAGGCTTGTGAAGCTTTCTTGGAGGAGCTGACCCTTTAGTGTTATTTGTGGGGGTTGAACAGGATCATCTTGCCGCAATCCATCTTTCTCCTAACGCAGAGCCCCAAATTCCCAGTGTGCCCCATTTAAGGCAGGAGTTAGTCTGAAATCTGAGCACAGAACTCACAGGCTTTTCCCACTTTCTCTCTTGGGATAAGAGACCTGTCTCCCCAAGGTCACTATTAAAATGAGTCTATTGTCATGACTGGGAACAGGTTGCATTCATTAATGCCCCAACATAGATTCCTTTAGAAAAAGGAACTCCAAGACTGGGTCAGTGCTAGTATGATTAGGGGAGAAAATGAGATCTTAGGGAGCAGGGTAAGGTCAGAGGAGGCAGGAGCAGGGAATTTACAAGGTTTCCTGTCTCCCAAACTCCTAATCACGAAGTATCACCAGCATGAATTTTGTCATATTCGAGTTCCATTTGCACTACTAATGACTCTGTTTTTCTAAAAATATTTTAAAAGGAAACTTTAGATCTCTACTCTAAATCCCTACCAGAATCATTTGGCACAAAAAGAATGGATCTGTAGAAAATAAATACAATGAGAAAAATAGCACATTCTTAAATTCCAACGAAATAGTTGTCTGCCAAAAAAAAAAAAAACACACACACACACAAGCCTGGGGCCTATTTTCTCTCTGTTAAAGAGAAAGACTGGCATGAATTAGGAAAGTGTGGAGAACATTAACACTGTGATAAATTCCTCCTTGACGCAATTAGCGGTATTAGGAAATAATTAAAAAGGGAATAACTTTCTCACCTTGTGATTCAAAGTCGGTTTTTTCCCCTAAATTTTATTGCCTTTATTATTAAATCATAGCTGTGTACGATAGTGCAATCAAGGGGTACAATGTGCTAGTTTCATATGCAATCTAAACTATTTTCATCAAACTGATTAACATAGCCTTCCTGGCATTTTCTCAGTTATTATATGAAGACATTTGTATTCTGCATTTAGTAAGGTTCGCCTGTACCCTTCTAAGGTGCGCCGTAGGTGTTTTCTTTTTTTTTTTTTATTGCAGTTTTTGGCCAGGGCTGGGTTTGAACCCGCCACCTCCAGTGTATGGGGCCAGCATTCTACTCCTTTGAGCCACAGGCACTGCCCTCAAAGTTGTTATTTTATAGTGGGTTAATATAAACCCACCTAAAATGACCACCATATCCCCAGTGGAACATGTCCTTAGGTAAAGAGATTCTCCATATCATTTAATATCATTTTAATATCACTTTTTGTAAAAAGAACTCAAAGCCATGAGAATGAAGGTTGTGGCTGAGAAGCAATCTGGAGCATTTCTAGGCAGGTCAGGAGGAAGCCGGTAGGAGCAGCAGGGAATGGAGCTAGCTTCCCTGGGATCTGCAGGGAAAGCAAGAGCCATTGAAAGGTTAGAGACAAGAAAGGTGCAGCGGCTCCCGCCTGTCATCCTAGCACTGTGGGAGGCCAAGGCAGGTGGGTTGCCTGAGATCACAGGTTCGAGACCTGCCTGACTAGAGTGAGACCTTATCTCTAAAAATATAGCCGGACGTTGTGGTGGGCGCCTGTACTCCCAGCTACTTGGAAGGCTGAGCAAGAGAATCTCTTGAGCCCATGAGTTTGAGGTTCTGTGAGCTGTGCAGCAGGGCACTCTACTGAGGGCAACAAAGTGAAACTGTCTAAAGGGATCTCTAGCCAGCTCTGCTGAGTTTGGGGTTCAGTACCCTCTGCACTCTACCCCTTCCCTCTTCTCCCTCCCTCTGTCCCCCACTCTCTGACCCCTCTCCCCTGCTTCATTCTCCCCATCCCTACCTACTAACATGCAGAAAGTCATCGCTTTGTGAATAAGACTCCGAAGCGGCCACAACCAAGGAGGATAGTTAATCTGCAAAAGCAGAACCAAGGAGCTAGAAAAAAAACAGACTTAAGATTTGATTCCCTAAAAAGGAAAAGCTTCTTTCTGTATAGGAAAAGGCACGAACAGCATTTGAAAATAAAAAGCAGTTGGAAAATATTTAGAACTTTTGTACATTGTGCGTTGTTGGAATGTTTTGGACATGTTCCACGACAATCTGATCAAGTCTATTAATATTTCAAATACCTGTGCACATTGACCCAGAGATTCACTTTTAGGACTCTACCCTTGGGAAATACACACATTCAAGGATATCTGTATGTAGATATTGGTTGCAACATTTTTTAATAATAATACACAAATTGAGGCATCCTTAATATCTATGAATTAGAGGAATGGTTACGTACAGTACAGAGTACTCATATTACAGGACACTATGCACTCTATCAAGTAATGAGGTAGGACTATATTGAATATGGATGTTGTTAAGGAAAAACAGCAAGTTGAAGAACGTTATGCATAAATTCATATATATATGCCCAAAATAAGATCAAAGCATTTAAAGAATGGTGAACTAAATGCACTTTTTAAAATTAAATAAATGCACTTTATTTCATAATCAGCAATTACATTGTTAATATTCTCAAAATAACTTCTGCATATCCCCACTGTTCCAACACGTGAGATGCCTGCTGAAACATTATCTGAACATCTCCTTTGAAATTGCCTTCAAATGGTTTATTATGTCAGATTTGACGATTCTAATGGTGTCAGATCCTCTCCTTCCCATTTGTTTCAATCTGGAAAGTAGTCAGAAGTCCCGCAGTGACAAGATGGTCATAAATTCACTTTGTTGTATTTTTATCTCCCTAAATTGCCAAGTGGCAAGAGAAGTGCTAAGCTGTAATCAGCCCAAAAGACAAACTTCTCAAAGAACGTTAACAGCATAGACCAAAACGAATGAAGCTCACAGTGCCCTGGAGTGTAACAACCACAAACACTGAATGCTCAGAGAGAGCTCTCCAAATCAGCCTGAGCTCCGACGCCCCCCAGCCCCCCATCCGTCAGTGGTGCCCACTGACTGACCTCATAGGCATCAGGTGGGGGAGACAAGCCAAAATGCTCTCAGGGGTTATACTGTAGTGAGTTCAGGGAGAGGGGCTTCACAGGGTCTTTATTTCATGTACAAACTTTTATATTGTTTACAATTTTCAATGCCTGTATACCAACTCAAACATTTTCTTTTTTGTGTGTGTGGTTTTTGGCTGGGGCTGGGTTTGAACCCACCACCTCCGCATATGGGGCCGATGCCCTACTCCTTTGAACCACAGGTGCCACCCTCCAATTAAAAACATTTTCACAGGCTCGGCGCCTGTGGCTCAACGGGCTAAGGCACCAGCCACGTACACCTGAGCTTGTGGATTCGAATCCAGCCCGGGCCAGCCAAACAACAATGATGGTTGCAACCAAAAAAAAAAAAAAATGGCCGGGCGTTGTGGTGGGTGCCTGTAGTCCCAGCTACTTGGGAGGCAGAGGCAGGAGACTCGCTTGAGCCCAGGAATTGGAGGTTGCTGTGAACTGTGATGCCATGGCACTCTATCCAGGGTGACAGCTTGAGGCTCTGTCTCAAAAAAAAAAAACAAAAAACATTTTCACAGATTAAACCACCACCACCTCCCAAAAGAATGACTCACCAAGCATTATGGTCACTGTGTTTAGCCTAATAGAAATCTGCATTCTGCTTTGGCTCAACGTGGAAGTTACTCTTTTTAACAAAGAAACCAAGTACAAAGGCCCTACCACCACCACACCGGAGGTATAACATGGAGTGTTCCAATTAAACAGGTGTAGAATCAAAACTGCAGCGTCACAAGTAAAGAAAGGGAAGCCATTGGGCAGTAAGTAATAAGTAACAAGCAGCTAACAAAAAAGTATTGAAAGATGCAGTGGGCGCAGCGCCTGTGGCTCAACGGGCTAAGGCGCCAGCCATGTACACCTGATCTGGCGGGTTCGGATCCAGCCCAGGCCTGCCAAACAACAATGATGGCTGCAACCAAAAAACAGCTGGGCATTGTGGCAGGTGCCTATAGTCCCAGCTACTTGGGAGGTGGAGGCAAGAGACTTGCTTGAGCCCAGGAGTTGGAAGTTGCTGTGAGCTGTGATGCCACAGGACTTTATCCAGGGTGACAGCGTGAGGCTCTGTCACAAAAAAAAAAAAAAGAAAGAAAGAAAGATGCAGTGTCCTTTAAATACCAATGATAAAGGCTGCTTTTAAAAAGAACTTTAAGCAACAAAGAGAAAATTGTTTCTAAATGCTTCTGAAAGTAATTTCCACCATTATTCTCTACATTCACGCCATATTTCCTTCAACATGGTATTCAGCACAATTTGTAATTGTTCTAATTATTTGTCCAATTACTTTTTGTGTTTCGTTTCTCCTGTGGAATATAAGGCCACAGAAGTAGGGACCACATCTATCAGTCACACCCTCCAGCAAATACTAGGTGCTCAATTAATCTGTTGGATGGATATGTAGAAGAATGAAAATAATAATAAAGACCCTCATATGAGGAAATAACAATCTCAGAACAATGTCAAAAATAGAATAGAAACTCATTAGACATCAAAGAGCTGTGCAGGTCATAAGAAGAGAAATGTCTCCAGAGATCAGAAAGAACATGCAAATGGTTTTTACCACATCCTTAGAGAAGAAAAATGACAAATCACAAATTTATATCTTAGTTTTACTGCTTAAATCAATTACCTAAAACTTTTAAGTGATGTGTATGTGTGTATGCTCAAGTTAACTGTAGTATAAAGTATTTAGATTTTCTAATCTGTAATGTGAGTTGAGTATTTAGAGAACACCCGAGTTTGAGGCTGGACCAAGCTGGCTATGAATTCCCGCCCCACCTCTATGGAAGAGCATGCGTGGTCCTGATTCAAATAAAACTGTGGAGAAACATTTATGAGACAACTGGAGAGATCTGCATACAGATAGAAAGTAGATGATGTCAGAGAGTTGTTCATTTGGGTGGGTGGTAATTACAGCATTGTAGTTATGTTTAAACTCCTTGGCTGAGTGCATGGCTCACACTGTAATCCCAGCATTTTGACAGGCTGAGGCAGGAGGATTGCTTGAAGCAAGGAGTTCAAGACCAGCCTGGGCAACATGGCAAGACCCCCATTTCTACAAAAATTTAAAAAAATTAGTCAGATGTGGCACTCACTTGTAGTCCCAACTACTCCAGATCACTTGAGCCCAGGAGTTGAGGTTGCGGTAACCCTATGTCTTTAAAAAAAAAAAAAAAAGGAAGAAAGAAAAAAAGTCCTTGTCTGTAAAGACACATACACGGTGAACAAAATGATCTGATGTCTTGGATTTGCCTTAGAATGATCAGTGCGGGCTGACTAGGAGAAGGGATCAAACAAGATTGACCATGAGTTGGTGATCGTTGAAGTTCAGCATGGACTACGTGGGACCTCCTCATCTTTTTTTTCTACTTATGTATAAATTTGAATTTTTTCATAATCAAAACAATATATACGTATAGGTTAGAGTACCACTATATGAGTGACTCTGGGCAAGTTTCAAACCTTGTCTGTACTTCAGTTTCCTTTCTATAAAATTGAGAAAATAATAATAACTACCTTGTATTCTGCTATGAGGTTTAAAAATAAAATGCAGATATAAAACTTAGAACAGTGACTGGAACACAGTAAGAGCGCATAAATATTAGCAACTGTTGACATTAATGTTATCAAGGAGAGATAGAGCAGATAGTCCAGACACATCTGTTAACAATTGGGGTGGAGAGATTATAAGTGATGTTAATATTATTTCTTTTATTTGGCCACATTTTCTGATATTTTAAAATGTGAATATGTATTATATAATAAATATCAAGCTAGGATACTGCCTCACATCCTTTTATGATGTCAAATTACCTGTCCAATGACAGTTTAATAAACACAAAATTAAACTACTTATTAACAGAAAGTCAACAAGGACCCTGGAAGTCCCAGCAAAGGGGTGGGGGAAGAAAAGCCAAATGGGAGGAAAGAGGCCTCAGAAAGCTCTCTGAGATAGGTTGCCCCACACAGCAGTTCTTTCTGCTTGCCAGTTCTTTCCTTCCATTGTGAAGTTCAGTCCTTGCATTGCTCAACTCTCAACATATTTTCTCTTAGAGGAAAATGACCTCTCTAACAGCACCAATACTCCCCCTCTCGGGACAGCTCCCAAACCCACATCTCTCATCACCACTTTTGCCCAGGCTGTCTCCAGCTGCCAGCACGCCAATTTCAACTTGGCACACCGTTTTTACCTTAAATCTCAATATATCTACAATAGCATGAATCATCTCACCACCCCCGCAGTGACACTTATTATTGCCTTTCCAATTCCAGTAGGCCTTTAGTCTCTGGAATAAAAGCCTCCCTCTCCCTCTACCTTACAACTGATTCTATTCGACAACATCTGTATAGTAAACTAGTATGTGTCAGACACTGGAGTTAGAAAGAAAAATATGTTGGCTCTACACTCAGAAGTCAAGTGCTCATGCCAATCTTCCTGCTTGGAGTGCCCTTTGGTCATTTTTTTTTTCCTCAGTGAACTCCTATTCACCCTTCAACACCCAGTCAAATGTTGCCTCTCTTGTGATACCTTTTTCAACTTTTTCCTCTAAGGTAGTGATTTTCAACCAATGCGCCAGGAGAGCATCTTAGGGGTGCTGCAAAAATGTTTAAAGATCATTAATTAAATGATTTTTGAAAGAAGTTCAAAGCACAGTAAGTATACTATTTTTTTTTTTTTACTTTTTTTTTGATCAAGATAATTTAAATGTGCCATGCCACAGAAGTTTAACTATAGGTTCAAGTGTGCCATGAGATAAGAAAGGTCAAAAAACACTGGGGTCTAAGGCCTCAGCTTAGTACCTGTTGCCTCATACTTGCTGTGAAAGAGGCTTATAATTGGCCCCCAATATTTATCATTCCTTTTCTCTCATAACAATAGACTCCCTAAATTTTAGGCCAAGAAGTGTCTTCCCTGAATAAGGATTACATTTCCCAGCCTCCCTTGCAGTTCAGTGGCCAAATGGCCAAATCTGCTCGATGGGATGTGAAAGAGAATGAGGCATACAACTTCCAAGGAGACACTTTGAAGGAGTTACGGTCTTCTTTCTACTTTCTCCATCCTTCCGATTAGAGATGTATCGGTTGGTTCAAGTGGATGAGGGGAACAGCCCATGGAAGAGAGCCACCAAACCAAACCCGGGTGCCTGCCTTCACTCTGTTAAGTAAAAGAGAAATTAACCATTGTATTTAAGCCCTTGTTATTCTGTGTCTCTGTAACAGGTAGCTAAATCTATTTCTTAAATAATATACTTGCTACCCCTGATCCTCAAAGTTGTATAATCCTTGAAGATGTTACAAGGTATCATGTATATGTCATCGGAGTCTCTAAATAACAAAATGAACAGCATGCATGAGGCAGAAGGGATAACTGAAGATATAATGACTGAGAATTTCTCAAAACTGACAAAGCCCCCTCGAGCCATAGCTTCAAGAAGCTTTATGAAATTAAAGCAGGATAGATCCAAAGGAAACCACAATATACACGTCATAATAAAACTGCTGAAAACCAAGACAAAAAGAACATCTTGAAGGAGTCAGGAAAAGAAAAAGACACCATTATATGCCCAGAGCTTGGCCAGGGGCAGGTCCATGAGAACTATTTTTGGACTGAATAAATGATGGCTTGGGTCACTGATAGACTTATCACCTTGGTGTTCAGCTCATGGTGGGAGACAACACTGGAAAGGAGGCCTGAGTTCTAATTCCAGCACTGCCTTAATTAGCAGTGTGAGATTAGGCGAGCTACATCTCCCCCCCAGACCTCTGTTTTCTTGCTATAAAATGAGGGAGGCAGATTTCTGCTTTTGATAATGGCAGAGAAGCTTATGGAAGACTAATTCTCTCACTGAGAACATCTTAAAAAGCTAGACAAGCTACAAAAGTCCAGAGAGAGAGAGTTAAAAGGCATTGGAGAGATGCCTTGGCAGTCAGGACAGAAAGAGACAGGGCCTCGGAGAGAAGGGGACCGGTAATCTGCCTGCACTTTCCTCCAGAACACACTAGCTGATTCATAAGCAGGTCAAGGGGAGTGGCTGAGAAGCCGAGCAGAAAATAGTGCCCAAGAGTTTAGGAAGCCAACCTTGGCTTCCAGCAGCTACATGGGGCTGAGGGAACAAAAACTGGGGTGTGTTCTAAAACACTTCCTTTGCTCTGGAAGTGATAAAAGTATTAACTTATAGTGAAATCTAGAAAGTCATAGATGGATGTATGTTAGAAACTCACCACTAAAAGCAGAATACAAGAATGTATGACTCATAAGCTAATACAAGAGGAAATAGGAAGATAGAAGTAAATGATTTATTCATAATCCATAGAGACAGAATACAGATTTGTGGTTACCAAGGGCAGGGAAAAGGGAAAATGGGAGCAATAGCTTAATAGGTGTGGGATTTCCTCTTGGAGTAATGAAGATCTTTTAAAACTAGATAGAGGTGTTGGTTGTACCATACCATGAGCTACATTGGACTCTTCTCTTTGAAATTGTTGCTTCTCCATCATATGAATTTTGCTTCAATAAAAATTACAAAAAGGAGAATAAAATTAATAAAAATTTAAAAATATTTAAAATGTTAGAAAATACGTATAGATTTACCTAAAAGGAGGCAATAAGGAAGAAAAAAAGGAATACAGACCAGATGGAACAAAAGGAAATAGTAAAAGTAAGATGGTAGAATTAAACCAACTATATCAATAATTATATCAAATGTAAATGGTCCTATTATGGCCCTCAAACGACAGAAATGGACATAAAACCCAACTACATACTGTTATAAAAGACACAGTGAAATATCAGGATACAAGTCCAATAAAGGAAGAAGAATATACCATAAACCACAAACCTAAGCAAAGTTCTGAAGCTGAACTGGTATCAACAAGATAAACTTTGAGGCAAGGAGCATTACTAGAGGAGAAGAGGAATGTGTCATAATGATGAAAATTCAGTTCCCCTGAAGCCATAATAATTCTAAACTCGATTGTACCGCATAACAGAACTTCAAAAATATGATGCAAAACTTGACAGAATTAAAGAGAAATAGGTCATCCAGAGTCATGGTAGAAAATTTAATATACTTCTATCTAGTTGAGATACAGGCAGTCAGAAAAACAATTGCAATAATATCTAAGATTTAAACTCTCCAATATACAGACTTGACCTAATTAACTTATAAGGAACTCTGCCTTCAACAGCTGCAATATACACATTTCCTCAAGTTTTTTCATTTTACATTTACCAAAATTGACAAGAGATGAGGCCATTAAGCAAGCTCAATGCAGCCCAAAGAGTTGAAGTTGTGCAGTGGGCATGCTCACCATGGTATAGTTAAGCTAGAGTCAGTAACAAAAAGTAATAAGATAAGTTCAAGGTAAGTTTCATTGTACAACACGGTGACTATAGCTAATAATAGTATTCTTGAAAAATCACTGAGTAGATTTTTTTTTTTTTTTTTTTTGCAGTTTTTGGCCGGGGCTGTGTTTGAACCTGCCACCTCCGGCATATGGGGCCGGCACCCTACCCCTTGAGCCTCAGGTGCCGCCCACTGAGTAGATTTTAAATGTTCTCACTACAAAAAAATAAATATGCAAGGTAATACATTTGTTAATTAATTCAGCTTAGTCATTCCACAATGTACACATATTTCAAAACATCATATGGTATATGATAAATATATACAACTTCTATCAAGTTAAAAAGTAAATTAATTTTTTAAAAAACAAGAAAAGGGCCTGAACAGATATTTCTCCGAAGAAGATATAAAAAATATAGCCACTAAGTACATAAAAAGATGTTCAACATCATTTGTCATTAGGGAGATGCAAATCGAAACTGCAGTGAGATTCCACTTCACTCCTACTTGTCAAAAAACACAGAAAATAAGTATTGGCAAGGACGTGGAGAAATTGGAATTCTTGTTCATTGTAGGGGATGGAAGGTGAAATGGTGCGGCTGTGGTGGAAAACAGGTTGGTAGTTTCTCAAAAAGCTAAACATAGAGTTAGCATAGAACCCAGCAATTTCATCCCTAGGTTTATACATCCTCAAAGGAATTGAAAGCAGGGACTTGAACAGACAATCATATGACCATGTTCATTACAGCATTATTCACAATAACCACAAGGTGAAAAAAAAGTCTATCAACAGACAAATGGATGAAAAATGGGACATGCAAATACTATGGAATGTTATTTAGCCATGAAAAGGAAGAAAGTTCAGATGTGTGTTACAACATCAACGAACTTCGAAGCATTATGCTAAGTGAAATAAGGCACACACAAAAGGCCAAATAATTGTATGATTCCACTGGCATGACGTATCTAAAATAGGCAATTTCATGGAGACAGAAAGTACGATAGATGAGGATGGGTAACATGAGGAATTATTTCTTAATAGTTACAGAGCTTCTGTTTGGGGTGATGAAAATGTTTTGGAAATAGATAGTGGCGACGATTGTACAGCAAGGAGAATATATTGATAATTAACACTACTGGAATTATACATTTTAAAAATAGTTTAAATGGAAAATTGTGCTATGCATATTTTACAACAATTGAAACAATTAATGTAGGCTCCGTGTCTGTAGCTCAGTGGTTACGGCACCAGCCACATACACTTGGGCTGGTGGGTTTGAGCTTGGCCGGGCCTGCTGACAACAGCGATGACAATTAAAAAAAAAAAATAGTGCAGCACCTGTCACTCAAGGAGTAGGGTGCCAGCCCCATATGCCAGAGGTAGTGGGTTCAAACCCAGCCCCATCCAAAAAAAAAACCAGGTGTTTTCGTGGGTGCCTGAGTCCCAGCTACTTGGGAAGCTAAGGCAATTGCTTGAGCCCAGGGGTTTGAGGTTGCTGTGAGCTGTGACGCTACAGCACTCTACTGAGGGTGACATGGTAAAACTCCATCTCAAAAAGAAAAATTAATGTAATATGCCCAAACTATTGAATTTTAAAAGGTAAATTGTATGATATGTGAATTTTATCCTAATAAATCTTTTTTATTAAAAAAGGTAAAACTAGCCAGGAGTCATGGCAGGTGCCTGTAGTCCCAGGTACTTGAGAGGCTGAGGCAAGAGGATCATTTGAGCCCAAGAGTTTGAGGCTGCCCTGAGCTAGGACACCATGGCAATCTACCAAGGGCAACAAAGTGAGACTGTCTCAAAAAAAAAAAAAAAAGATAAGAAAATCCCCAGCTGTTTGGAAGTTAAGCAACATACTTCTTTTTTTTTGAGACAGAGTCTTACTATGTCACCCTCAGTAGAGTGCTGTGGCATCACAGCTCACAGCAACCCTAAGCGATTCTCTTGCCTCAGCCTCCTGAGTAGCTGGGACTACAGGTACCGGTCACAATGCCGGCTATTTTTTGGCTGCAGTTGTCATTGTTGTTTGGCAGGTCCAGGCCAGGTTCCAACCCGCCAGCTCTAATGGATGTGGCTGGTGCCCTAGGAACTGAGCTACAGCACCGAGTCAGCAACACACTTCTGAAACAAGCAGAACAGATACTCTCTACGGTCCCTTTGGGTTTGCTGGCCTCTGAGCATGAGGGGCTCGTCTCCTGAGTTCCCCCTTCATGCTGAGCAGCGCAAGCCTATGGCAATCTTTTCTTCATGTCTTCAGAGACTAATGGGATTGTCAGCCTTTGCCTCATTTTGAGAGAGAGAAATGGAGAAAGAGGAAGAGAGAGAGAGAAATTCCCCCTACAAAGTAGAAAAAGTTCCTACTTGTTCTCCCTCCTCTACCTCCCAGGGTTCTGCAGGGGACATCTGTGTTCCCCAGTAACCATTTTTTCCCATCTTGGAGGCCATCTGACATCACCAAGGAAGTATCCAAACACCTTCCAGATTCCCACGCGGCTCTGTGACAGCAGTCACTCCATATCTGAGGCAACAGAAGCCACCTGGAAAGTGATGCCTGAGTTATGTACAGACTCCCCAGACAGAACCCACAGAGACTAGCAGGGTGGAGACATAATTACCCTGGACCCCTGAGCTGGGCCATTGTGGCTGCCTCATATGAGCTCCTGAAGGTGGTTAAAGTAAGTCACATATCGCTGCCATCCCCTGATTGAAATGGAACCTGACATGCACCAGTTCCCAAACAGACAAAGCCCTCTTCGGTCAGTCACCTGTCCAGCTGCCACCTGCTTATTCCCTGGGCAAGACTGAATACCCATGTAGACCATGGTAAATAATTGATAATATGTAACAGTCATCCAAACTTCATTTGTTCAACATACATTTATTAAATTCCTACTATGTGCCAGGTACTCTGCTAGACACTGGGGGTACAAAGAGGGGTCATAAGGATTCGTCACTAAAAGAATTCAGTTTTAAGGTTTAATTCAGGGGTATTCACTGGCGCTATCCTCTGGATGGGTCTGAAGTCCGCCATCTTCCTGAAATCAGAGCCTGGGCTATGGCCAATCCTGACAGCCAGAGGGGCTCAGATGTTATTGCTACACAGTGAAAACTAAGAAGTGGCCTTCCCGCAACGCTGACCCCAGCACCATGGGCCCCTGCATCCTACATCATAGGATGCAGACGTTTCTGGACTCCCTGTCAAGCAGACAGATGGATATGGGGGCATGTGCACTTAGTAAAAATAGGCAAAGCCACTATTAGCCAGTTATGTTACTGGCATTGGGACAGAGCCTCCTGGTCTCAATGCTCTCTAGTGCTAAAGCCTAGAGAGGGCTCATGGGTCATTCTCAGGCAACACTATACTTGAATTTTCACAAATGCACAAAATGAACAGAAGACGCCAGTCCTTGCTAGAATGAGGAAGGCTAGTGCTGAGAGGGATGGCTACAGGGACAGGGTGGAAGACAACTCAAGCAGCCCAAGTGGCCTGGTGACAGGCCAGAGGGACTTCCCACCCTTTGCCAGGCCGGCTCCCGGCTTCCTTGCAGACCACCTTAACGTTTGGTGGCATTCAGGCTACCGACCCCACACACCTGTCCCTCTGCTGTTCTCTACCTGAACCTCCGCCCCTGCCAGCCTGCAGCTCACCTGTGGCTCCGGGCTCAGAGACAGAGCCTCCTCAGATTAGAGGCAGGTGGCCTCCTCAGATTAGAGGCAGGCGGCCTCCTCAGCTCTGCAGCCAGGCCACGCCCCAGGCCGCACAAAGGTTATGTGCATTCCCGCTACTCAGGGAGGCAATTGGAAGCCAGCTGAGTGCAAGCCCTGAGCCATCACAGAATCCAAGCAGAAGGGGGGGCCTATTTCCACAAGGACAGAGGCCTCATGGGTCCCCAAATCAGAATAAGTCCTTCCTCTTCTCCTCTGCCCTCAGCCTGTCAGGGTTCCTCCTGCAGAGATTAGCGGAAAGAAGCGAGTGCGCGCGCACACACACACACACACACACACACACACGCTCTCAGGTGCACACACGAACCCTGAGCCCTGACCAGCAGTTCTGGGAGTTGCCCCCTTGACAGTGCTCACTTCCTACTTGGCTTCCCTGTGACCCAAGGTGGAGAGCACATGACCCTGGGGTCCAGGGAGGAGCCACGAACAATCCCTCATCCAGCGTGGTCTGGGGGCTCCCGGAGAGACTGACAGCCAGTCCACCCAGAGGCAGGGGAAGGACCCAGCCCCGGTACTATTCCCCACCCTGAAGGCCCAGCTTCTCAGCGGCAAACCCCACCCTTGGCATAAAGGATAAGCAACAACCATCTGAAACAGAAAAAAGGGATGGCCTGCTTCATGAGAAAAAATCTTTGGGGACAGCTCAAGGGAAAGGAAATTAACATTTGCCAAATAATTGCCACATATTTTCACATATGATCTTAGCAACCAGTGAAGTGGGTAACAGTGTCCAGTTTTTACAAAAAGGGAAACTGAGGCCCACCAGTGCTACTTGTGCAACTTGCTCAAAGTCACAGCTCTGCCGAGCGGTGGGGATGAAATTCAAATTCAAGTCTCCTTCATAGGCAAAAAACAAAGGCTTGAAGGCCAAGTGAGTGGCTGTAAAAGGTCAGAGGCAAGTGGAAAAGAAGCACAGGAGGCTCTGGAGTTTATTTAAAAAGCTTGAATTTTGAAGAGAAAGCACTGTATATAT
This sequence comes from Arctocebus calabarensis, assembly GCA_963573935.1. Classification (NCBI taxonomy): domain Eukaryota; kingdom Metazoa; phylum Chordata; class Mammalia; order Primates; family Lorisidae; genus Arctocebus; species Arctocebus calabarensis. The sequence goes on from CAUYON010142623.1 coordinate 23,065, forward strand.
GGGGTATGGAATATTTCTGGTTTAAATATATATATATATATTAGATCCCTCCCCTCTGAGTGAATCCATCTCCAGTCTGAGTCTGAAGACCCAAGCCCATGATGGAATTGCCACATGACCTTGGACAAGCAGCTTAATTCCTCTGGAGGGAGTCAGATTGGAGACAGCTCCAAAGCAAGTTGGCGGAGGGAGGAAAAAGAAGGCTGCCCATGTGGATGACGAATGCTAGGAACGTGGACGTGAGAGGCAGAGGGAGCCAAGCTGACAGCTGGTGGGGCCAGGGTGGGCCGGTGGTGGCAGGCGAGCAGCCCACATGCCTTGGGTCAGGCCTGGACCCTAAGTCAGGAAAAGAGCAAAGAAGAAATGCAAACTTATGCCCCCCTGGAGAAGGTGGCATTCTAAGAAGTTCCTCAAAGGCTGGTTTCTGTAAGTGCTCAGGGGCCCAGCGCAGGGCTGGCACAGAGCAGATGCTCAGTGTTTGTAGGATGAATAAATAATACTCTGCTTCTCTGTGAATCTCAACAAATCCATATAGCCTCTCGGGATCTCATTTCTATCATCTATACATTGAAGAGCTTGTTGGGCAATGTCCAGCTCAGATGCTCTGGGTGGGGCCCTGAGGCTGAGGGCCCCCTTACCAGAGCCCACCCTGCCCAGTTCGGGCTCCCCTCACAAAGAGAAGAGAGGGGTCAACTCCAATAGACCAGAGTCTGACCAGAATCCAGTCCAGAGGTCAAGAATCTTCTTGGAGGAAGAGGTCAGTAAACTCTGGACTAGAACACAGGAGCCAGAAGATTTATCCAAGCTTCTCTCTCTCTCTCTCTCTCTCTCACACACACACACACACACACACACACACACACGTGTGTACACACACACCAAAATGCACACCACTCCCTCTTCCATGTCCCAGGTCCCCCTCCCAGCTTAGCACAGATGCAGCCTGCAGTATCATCTCAGGAAAGTCTAATCCCTGGCCCCCGTCGTCCCCCAAGCCTCCCCTGTGCTCAAATGTGAGCTCCCCATCCCACCTCTTCCTCCCAGCCACTCATCCAGCCTCCACGGGCACTAAAGGGGAGGAGGGCACAGGCTTCAGGCTCCAATCCCAGCTCCAGCACATATGGGCCAGTGGGTTTGGGGCAGTCACTTAACCATGCTGACTCCAGCCATCCCTCAGCTGTGAAACTGGGTAATAACACCGACCTCCAGGCTTTGCACAAAATTAAATGAGAGAGTGAGTGTACAGACCCTGAGCACTGTCCGAGTTCAGCAATGTATCCATGCCCTTTCTCACCTCGGCTTTCAACACCCTCTCCTCCCTTCCCCAGCCAACACTGCCGTCAGGAAGCAAAGATCACCTTCCCACTCCCATGCTAGGTTTCTCATCTCTACACATTTCCCCAGGATATCTGTGCCTTTCCAGGCACGTAAGTCTTCAATAACCTGTTCTTGACTCGGAAACCCTGAGGCCCCAAATCCCCCAGTTTATCCCTCTTCAAGTTCAGGAAATCTGTGCTCCTCAATGCAAGAGCTGTGAACCCCTTGGAAGAGAAGCTCAGAAGCTCAGGGCGATGCGGAAGCTTGATGCAGCAGGTGGAGGAGGGACCACACCAGCTGACTTCTGTGCAAGCCACGCCTTAGGGACAGCACATGGCTCTCTGCCGAGTCTCCCTCAAGGACATCGTCACTGCCCTCCCACACAATACTAGCACGATGTCCCAGAAAGGGAGAGTATGAATGCCTCTCAGCCCCGCTCCACACATTCCACCACAGCTTGGATACTCAGAGGATCATCAGGTTAAAGCAGAACCTGAGATAAAGGTTCACGTGCAAGTAGTTTTGGGGAGGAGACCCCGGGCAACATGGATGGGAGCATGGGAAATAAGACAGGGGGGAAAACCAGTACGTGGCGTGTTATCAAGCTACTTACGCTGGGCGGCCAACGTTCCTTCCCCCCATGGAGCTCTAGATGGTGAGAGGGGATTAGTTGGTTAGTTGGCTGGGAACTGCCTCTAGCAGTAATGACTCAGTAGAAGATGCTTCCAAGTTATTGTGCCTGGGGCGGAGGGGTTCCTGTTTGCAGGAGGCAGCCCTCAGGAGTGTAAAATGAGGGCAGGGCACCGGCAATGTGCTCCCCCTGCTGGGCCAGCTCCCCGGCCACCATGCGGCCTTCAGATTATTGATCCAGTAGCCCAGGAAATACGAGGTGGAAAGACATCCTGGAGGACAGTCAAACATCTAAGTATTTTATTTCCTGTGAATTAGTTAATCTGAGTTAACTAACTCACATCCTAGTTTACAGACTGGCTCTTGTGAGTTTGCTGATTAGACTCTCCAGAGCCTGCTGAATAATGACTGTTCACTGCCTGATTCTCTATTCCTGCCTTTCAACATGTATCATCTCAACTCATCAGAACATCTGAAAGGGATATCTTGTTATCCCTAATTTAGGGTTAGAAAAACTCAGAGTTAGAGATTAAATTATCTGACCAAGCTCCCATAGCTGCTAAGAACAATCAAAATTCAGATGTACATGAAACTGGGGTCTTTGTGAGACTTGCACCTGGCACATCGTACATTGTACTTCCTTGATTCCTGGGTGACTCGATGAATCGAACCTCTGTATCTGCAAAGCTGGGGCGAAACTTTAGACCCCCGTGGTGATCCCACCAGGTTGCAGATGCTGCCCTGGGCCGCAGCCCCAGTCTCTCGCACCTGCTCTGTGCTCATTCTCATCCTGCTAAAAAGAAAACTCCCCACCAGACCCTCTGTAATTCCCCCAAACTCACCCAGTCCTCAACCTCAACAACACCTTCCTCTCTTGTGTTATAGAAAAAATTATTCTGACACTTGTTAAAATGATAAGGAGACTTTCTTCAGGACTATTATGATAGGGATATTGCGATAGGAATTGATGATCGGGTTCGACACTCAATGCAAGTGAGGAACAGAGGCAGGAGCCGAGTGAGAGGGTTAGCGGATATGGAAGACATTGAGGGTAAGGGATTCTTGCTAAACCAACTACAGGATTCTTACTAAAAGCAGACCAGGGAGGTCTGATATCAAGGGTAGGGATTCTCTCTTAACTGACTTAACAGGATTCTTACCAAAAGCGGATCCAGCAAGGACAGACACAGACACAGTAGTCCAAGCTCCAAACCTGAGAAGTGGCTCAGAGGACCCTACAGTTTGGTCAAGGACAGAGTCTTTGTCTCCTGCCACAAAGGTCCAGATAATAGTTAAGAAGTCAGACATTTGGAACTTTGTGTTCTGAGTCTTCACAATAAATCAGGAAGGCAGGGACCAGGATCATTATCTTTGTTTCCCAATAAGGAACCAGCAGATTAAATATTTTGCAGAAAGTCAGACTGCTGTCTAGTGACGGAACTGGGATTCGAACCCAGAAACTCTGGCTCCAAACCCACAGCCTTAACCAACACACCACGTGGCTTCTTGTCTTATTTGTTCTTTGATAGATTTTATGCTTAATTCCTGCTTGCACCACCAATCTGGGGACAAGACACCCAAAGAGATGGGGCTCCCATACAATCCTGCCTTAGAACCAACCATCCCCCTTCATAGCCGTGCCAGTTACATTGGGGCCTCTAAAGATAAGCTGTTGTAATGGACACTTCATAATGTGATTTGACCAACAAAAACATTGGTACACAAAAGAAGAAACCAGAGCAGATTTCTGCATTAGTTGCTATTTTTGTTGTGTTCCCCCTTTGTTTAATAATAAGGAGGAGGAGACTGAGCTTGAGCACTCATCTGCGGCAAGAATTTTTTATCATCAGAGGCTGGAAAACAAAATGAGTTTTAATTTCTTCCAATTTTATTTTAGTTTTGCCAGTGGACATCTGTGCTGGTGGGCTTGGAAGCCCTCACACACGACTAACACTTTCCAATAATTTTCTTTGGATAATTCCTCTGACAGTGTGAAGAAAAGGGACTGAACGCGGATTACGCATCACATGACAAGACTTTCCGAAATCTATGTGGCAAACTGCTACTTTTCTTTTTAGACCAAGATAATAGGACAAAAAAAAAAAAAAAAGCAATTTACCAGCATGGAAAAGCAGCAGAATAGCCTCAGGGAACTCAAGCTCTCCTCCTGGCTCTGCTATCCACCATCCAGCTACGTGACCCAGGCAGGTGACCTCACCTCTGGTTTTTGTTTGCACATTAGGAAAATGAGATGCTTAGATAGCATAATCCCCAGAGTCCCCTACCAGCTCTGAAATTTTCTGAATCTCTGATACAAAATGGTGTCAAATGACCTTCATAGAGTCAGCATCTTGGCTTTCTTTGGACCCAGTTTGAGCTAACCTGGCTCACTGTCGAACATGGGAGAGGAAATCCACAATCAATTGTGCACATTTGTGAGTATTAAAAAAAAACCCTAACGATTTATGTCAGGAATGTGGAATGACAGGTGATGTGAAGTGGGGGCATTGGCTGAGCAAGGCATTAGAGAGCAGTGGGGACAGTGGTGAACTGGGAGCTCATAGTATCTCTAAAGGTGGCAGCTACTCCTTAGCACCACCCAGGGGCTTCCCTGTGGAAATGCAGGCCCAGTGTGTCCAGAGCAGTGGTTCTCAACCTTCCTATTGCCACAACCCTTTAATACAGTTCCTCATGTTGTAGTAACCCCCAATCATAAAATTATTTTCATTGCTACTTCATAACTGTAATTTTGCTACTGTTATAAATTGTAATGTAAATATCTGATATGCAGGATTTATTGAAGGGGTTGCAACCCACAGGTTGAGAACCACTGGTACAGAGACTTGTTTTTCAAGAGAAAAGTCTAGATTTTTATGTGAGATTTCCCATTTTTTAAATCATTGCTGGAGCTAAAAAAAAAATACTCAGGGCCCTCAGTTAGCAAATCTTGCACCCCATCTCTAATGCCATTCTCCTTTCTCCAGGAGCACCTTGTACTTCCTATATTGGGCAGAGCATTCATTCTGTTTACTCATCTCTGTCCCCTGTGGACCCAGAGCAGAGTGAGGGTCATGGGTTCTATGCCTGCCTTAAGTAGCACATTATCAGTAGTCAATGAAATGAAGGAATTTTACTATTTACAACTAAAAGCCAGGTGTGGTAGCTGGCACTTGCTATCCTAGCACCTTGGGAGGCTACAGAAGGAGGATCTCTTGAGACCAAGAGTTTGAGAGCAGCCTGGGCAATAACTAGACCTTCTCTCTATGAAAAATTTAAAAAATGTGTCAGTTATGGTGGTATATGCCTGTAGTCCCAGATACTTAGGAAGCTGAGGCAGGAGGATTTCTTGAGCCTAGGAGTTTGAGGCTTCAGTGAGTTATGATCAGCCACTGCAATCTAGCCAGGGCAACAGAGCAAGACTCTGTCTCATAAAACAAAATAAAACTAAAGCTTCACTGTATTAGTCTGCTCAGGCTGCCTCAGACTACATGACTTTTTTTTTTTCAAATACATGTATTTTATTATTCTTCATTACATTATCCCCACCCCCCACCTCCCAGTGGTAAGACAGAATTTATTTACAGAAAAGAACACAGGAAACATTAAAGCTCCTGGTAGAGGGAGAGAATTCAAGTGAGGAGAGAGAAGCTCTCTCCGTTTCTCTCCCGGTCTTTCCCCATCTCCTCCTTTAGGCCTTTAGTCTCAGGGTATATATATAGGTGTATGGGTTCCTTGGCCAGGAAG
>CAUYON010142624.1:0-18386 GCA_963573935.1 Arctocebus calabarensis
CCACTGAAAAGCTCAAACTTATGGCCCGCCCCCTACGGTTCTTAGCACCAGAGCAGTAACACCTTATTGGCTGTTCTACTATCCCAGCACCTCCCCTAACCGAGACTATATCAGATGCCCTTGTCTTCTGCTCTCTCTCTCTCTCTCTTCTCTCCTATTCCCCCTGTGTGTGTGTCTCTTCTCCTCTCCTGTTCTCTCTCTCTCTCTCCCCCCTTCCACCATTTCTCTCTCTCTCTCCCCTCCTCCTTAATGCTGCTCTGCAGCTCTCCCTGCCAATAAAGACCTTTCGTACAAGCCTTGGGGTTCTGTAAGTTTTGTGCTGGTCGAGTGCCCCCCCTTTCAAGGTAACCTCCATTTCTCTTTTCGAAGTAAGAATCAAGGTGTTCTACTGAATTAAAATGTCTTTGTAGTTTTAGTGCTGTATCTATTTATTGGATAAATGAATGCCAAACACAACCCCTAACTTTTTGATAAAACATAAACAGTTCAGATAAAAAGAAATTAAAGGAAGAGAGGTGAACCAGAGTTAAATGATAGAAAAAAATAATTTTGCAGAAATTTATTTCAGGTGTTCTTTGACATTTTGTACTAGGCAGAAGTTCAGTGCTTCTGAGTTTGCCTTTCATTTTAAGGAACACATCAGGCTGCACTTGATTATCCTCCCCGCCCTCAGGTTCTTCTCCATCTCCAAATTTAGTATTTTGTGCTTTGATATCAAAATCCCTAACTGATAGTACCTACATGAGTTTAATCTAAACTATTGAAATATCTTGGGAATGTAAACTAAAATTGGTCTGAAAAACCTACAATTGTGAAACCTATCTCAGAAAGTAATGCTATATGTTGAAGGCTTTTTTAACACTGAAATTACACAAATTGTTTCTACAGTATTTGTGCCAAACAGATTAAAGCAAGAATACAGAAAATAAGCAATGGAAATCTAGAATCTTAAAACAGATAAATCTATTGCAAATTATTTGTAATACTAGAAGCAGTAGAGGCACAGAGCACTAATAAAATACTTTAGTGTGCTGGATTATCAGAAATATTAATAATTTAGATTTGGGCTCTACTTTTCTGCTGAGAGGTGAGTAAAGAGCTCCCTGACATTTTGATCAATTCCATTATATAAAGTGATTACAGAACAATGGAAAAACTTGCTTTAGAAAAAGATTTGTATTATCTATCTATGTATCCATTCACATATCTTGTACCAATATCTATGTCTGCACTATCTATTTTCTATCTATCCTTTTATTTGATCACTATTTGTAATTCACTTGATGCTGAGAATTTTCTATTTTCCTTGAAACACCTACCTCTTCAAACTTTCCCTAGATCTAGGCCTGTGATCTAGGCATTTGGTTTTCAAAGGTCTTCTCTTTAAATACAATCAAGTAAATCTAAGTAAATGAAAGGACTTCTTAAGTCAACAGATCTAGAATTAGTAGGTGATAATTGTCAATAGGACTGTCTAACACATGAATAAAACATAAAAGGTTTGATGAATGCTATTAACTAGCTCAGGATAAGTCAAAAATTTACCAGAGTACAATTTGAAATTTGTCAGATTTCACCAATTTCTTATTACTTCAATATATCTTAAATAGGTAAACTTAATTTAAAGTCTTATGTTGTGACTGTCTTTTTAAAAGTTTCCCTTTGTTTTGAATTAAAAGTTCTGTAATTATAATTTTATAGGTGCTAAGTACTTTTATTCTGGGGGCTAAATGAACATCCTTCATTTTTTCCTAATGTGCTTTATGTTTGCATTTCTCTCGGTTTAAGTGGTAAAATTGTAAATAGTAAATAAATAAGGAGTTAAGGTTAGTTGGGGTTGCAGAAATGCTTATGTTAAAGGATTAGAAGAATAGTTAATGATGGCCTATAAAGTCTGCTATATTTATTTTGTTTGACTTGATTACTGACTGATCAATCTCCATTAATAAATAATGAAGAGGGTGTGCTTACATTTTAAAAATAAGGATTTTTCAACATTTGAAGTTGTTTATATTTTATTGCTTCCTTGGGTTTGCAAAAGTATATTTCACCTGTCTCTCAATATGCTATTTGGCAAACGTTTATTATAACATAAATTAGTTTTGTTTGTATTTTGTGACATTGTTAGTGACATGTTAGTACAATACAGAAGGTTGTTTAGGAGTCCCTGATTGAAAAAAGAGGAAAGATAAAAAGTTTGGGCAACTATTTTAATTCATATTAGATTTTTTCTTCTTTTTTTAGAGACAGTGTCACTCTGTCACCCAGGCTGGAGGGTAGTGGTATGGTCATAGTTCACCGCAACCTCCAACTTCTAGGCTCAAGCAATCCTCTCCACGTCGGCCTCCTGAGGCTCTGGGATTATAGATGGGAGCTAAAAAAATATTAAAGGGAGAAGATAGATTCCAGTGTAAAACTGAGAAATAGAGCATTTTTGCCTTTTCTTAAACCTTATCCTTTAATCTCTATATCTAACTTTGTTGACTATTTTCTTTAGCTTAAACTGTTCACGCATATCAGCAGTCTTTGAACAGTGACCTTATGACAATTGTTGGAGACATCAAGATATTGAAGTAGCAGAATAAATAAATTCATGGGTTTATTTAAATGATAGATTGATGTACATTAGTTAAATTAAAGAACTAGATCTATATGAATTAACAAGTAAATCTAAAGAAGTCACAAAACAAAAGGAACAACAGTTGCTATTTAGGCAAGATTTTAAATACACAAAATGAGAGTATACATTGTTTACGAATCATGGGCATATAATAACAGTATGGGAGACTTTATGGAAATAAGGGAGTAGAAAAAGATACTAACTAGAAAGGTAACTGGGAGTCCAATCACAAAATACTCAGTAATACTCAAAAAGGAATTCAGACAATATCCCAAGAGAGGTGGAGAGTCATTCAAGAATTTTATGTCTTGAGGAGAGGTGCAAAGGTCATGCTTGGTAGAGGGACGTGCTCATTTTATCACTATGACTCTGTGTGAAGAAGAGATTGGATGAGGATAAGAATGGAAGAACAGAGTCCAATGAGGGGGTGTAGTATTATCCAGATGAGAGACAACTATGGGCTAACCTAGGATAGTTTAGTAAGAAACAGGAAGTAGGCAAATTTGAAAGATACTGAGACCTAATGACAAAGGACTTGACTGATATGATTTAGCAGGGAAGGGGAGTGGGGAAGAAATAAGAATAACTCCAGCCAACTCTGATGTGATCAGTTCTCTAAATCCAACATTTACCAGAAGTTTGTAGGATGAAAGACTGTTACGTTGCCCCATGAAGATGCCATCAGCAAAATCCAGACGGTGAGACATTCACGTAACAAATCTCCCTAGCTCTTCCACAAATAATCTGCACGGGGGTAAGACATGGTGTATATGGAAGAGCCTCTCAACCACAGGTGATTTTGTCTTGGATGGGACATGTGGCAGTTTGTCACCTGGGGAGGAACTACTGGTATCTTGTGGAGAGAGGCCAGTGATAACGTGAATGTCCACTTTTTAAAGAACAGTCTCCCTGTTACACTTACTTGGCCCAGAGTGTCAGTGAAGCTCAGGTTCTGAAACTGCTGCAGATCACAAGATATTAAAAATTAATATCATCCAAGTACCATTTGTGGCCCTTCATATTAAATTATGTATAAAGAAGCATGATATATATGAGGTATTTGAACATTGATTGGATATTTAAGAAAATTAAAAAATTATTATTATTATTATTTGAGACAGAGCCTCAAGCTGTCACTCTGGGTAGAGTGCTGTGGCATCACAGCTCACAGCAACCTCCAATTCCTGGGGTCAACTAAGTCTCCTGCCTCCACCTCCCAAGTAGCTGGGACTACAGGCACCCGTCACAACGCCTGGCCATTTTTTGTTTGCAGCCGTCATTGTTGTTTGGCAGGCTGGACTGGATTCGAACCCGCCAGCTCAGGTGTACGTGGCTGGCACCTTAGCCCGTTGAGCCATAGGTGCTGAGCCTAAAAAATTATTTTTATAGTCTAGATGTAATAATGTTGTATAGTTTTTCAAGAGTTCTTATCTTTAGAAATATATTAATATATTGTAGTGCTTTTGAATAAATCAATATGATGTTTAGTATTTGTTTCCTTTATTTTATTTATTTTATTTTTTTATCTTTTGAGGTAGACTCTCACTGTGTTGCCCTCAGTAGAGTGCTATGGTGTCACAGCTCACAGCAACCTCAACTTCTTGGACTCAAGTGATTCTTTTGCCTCCGCCTCCTGAGTAGCTGGGATTACAGGCACCTGCAACATTCAGCTATATATATATTTTTATAGAGACAGGGTCTTGTTCTTGCTTAGGCTGGTCTGGAACTCCTGAGGTCAAAGAATCCACCCGCCTTGGTCTCACAGAGTGCCAAGTGAGCCCCTGTGCCAGGCCTAGTATTTATTTCAAATAATGTGGGAAGATACATAGATGGGGACAATTTCTATTTATTAAGACTTGGTGAGGGTAAATGGGGGTCCTTTATATTATTCTATGTACTTTCGGGTATGTTTAAAACAATAAATAATAAAAAGAAATGACTCCAGCTTTCTGTTTGGCATCACACCATTTGCTAAAAGAAATATATATAAATCATTCGATATGTATTTTTCACTTTCTCCTCTTGCTCCTGTCCTTTTTCTTCTTTTCCTTTCTTTTCTAAAAACAACTGATATAATGGTATAAATACATATTTATAATATGCTTTATTAACACCATATCATTTTGAACATCTCTTCCTATAATTGGATAATTTATACATATTATTTTAAAAGGCTTCAAGGTATTTCAACTTGTGCTGATTTATCATTCATTTATTTTTTGCTTTAAAAATAACAATGAAATAGGCTTGGCGCCTGTGGTTCAACGGGCTAAGGTGCCAGCCACGTACACCTGAGCTGGCGGGTTCAAATCCAGCCCAGACCCACCAAACAACAATGACAGCTACAACCAAAAAATGGCCGGGCGTTGTGGCAGGCGCCTGTAGTCCCACCTACTTGGGAGGTGGAGGCAGGAGACTCGCTTGAGCCCAGGAACTGGAGGTTGCTGTGAGCTGTGATGCCACGACACTCTACCCAGGGTGACAGCTTAAGGCTCTGTCTCAAAAAAAAAAAAATAAAACCCCCAAAACAATGAAATAATTATGTATGTGTACATAAATTTATGAGGGGCTCCAATTATTTTCTCAACACCAGTTCTTTAATACGTAATTCCTGAATTAAAGATACTAATGTATATCAAATTATTAGTATAACTTGCTACCTATGAACATACACTTAGGTAGAAGAAATGAGTTCTAGTGTTTTAAAGCACAGGGGGTGTAATTCTAGCACTCTGGGAGGCCAAGGTGGGTGGATTGCTGAGCTCAGGAGTTCCACACCAGCCTGAGCAAAGCATGACCCTGTCTCTACTAAAAAAATAGAAAAACTACCTGGGCATTGTGGCAGGTTCCTGTAGTTCCAGCAACTTGGGAGGCTGAGGCAAGAGGATTGCTTGAGCCTAAGAGTTTGATGTTACTGTGAGTGATAACACCAGGGCACACAACCCCAGGGCAACTAAGTGAGACTCTGTCTGGAAAAAAAAAAATGCTTAGTGCTTATAGCTTAGTAGTTATGGCGCCAGCCACATACACCAACGCTGGTGCATTTGAACCCAGCCCAGGCCAGCTGAACAACAATGACAACCACAACAAAAATTATAGCTGGGCATCGAGGCAGGCGCCTGTAGTCCCAGCTACTTGAGGTTGAAGCAAGAGAATCACTTAAGCTCAAGAATTGCTGTGAACTGTGATGCCATAGAACTCTACCAAGGGCGACATAGTGAGATTCTGTCTCAACAACAAGAACAACAAAACAAACCAATAACTTATTGTATTTCCAAACAGCTAGAAGAGTAGATTTGCAATGTTCCCAACACAAAGAAAATGATAAACGTTTGAGGTGATGGATAATTTGATTTGATTGTCACATACTGTAGGTATGAAAACATCACTTATACCTCCCAAATATAGAAATTATTATGTATCAATAAAAATAAAAAATAATTATATTTACCTTTTAATTTATTTAAATACCTGTTCTTACTTTTCCTAAACAGTTAAATGCCTTACCACAAGTTATTAAATGATTCATTAATTGTAGTATCCAATGATATTGTAAGATTTGCTATAATATACGCTAAAACTTATTTCTGTGCATCCCATTCAATTTACCTAGAAAATTCATATTCTCGCTTATTTACTTTTTACTTAATATTTGTACTTATAATTTCCTAAACATCATGTTATTTATTATGTAATCAAATGTATTCTATACTTTATGTATTTTAGAATATTTTCATATGATTATGTAATAATTACAGTCTTTTAGACTAAATACCTATTGTTTTTTTGATCACTGTTAGAATTAATAATGGAATTTTATTGTCTTATTTATGTAAAGCAATTTGGAAATATTCAATTGTTTATTTTCTTCTTATTTTCCTTAAGATTTCTTAGTAAAATTCCTGGCATTTCTTTAGTAGATAAGTTTATTACTGAGAATTTTGTGTTTTATTTCTGTTGTGGATGAGATGTTTAAAATTTTCTAAAAAGCTATCATAATGTCTGAGAAACCTTCTGAACTGGTAGATTATCTTTTTTTTCTTGTTATTGACATTTTCTATTTTTGTTTGATTTGTGAGATTAATTTTCTGAATTTTCTAATAAGGCAAATCAGTAATTTGCAGTTAAAAATAATTTGCAGTTAGATAGCTATTACTTTGGCTATGCCATAACAGATTTTCTAGAATCCAAACATAGATAATATTCTTGTTTCTTTTTTAAAACATACTTCTTTTGCATAAACATTTTAAGAAAATTGAAAGGGAGTAAATTAAATTATATTAGATAACTCTCCCTCCATAAGCAGAAAAGCAAACGTTTCAGAAAAATTGAACCACCAAGTTCCTAATCTTTTAAAATTGGTATTCTTTATTCAACTCTTTTCTCCTACAATATTAAGGTGATATAATATCCACAATGAGAAAGAGTGAAACTTAAGACTGAAGTGAAGAACGTTATCTCTGGCTATAGTAAACATTTCTGGCTGGGGGTTGTAAAATAAAGTAGCTTGGTAGGAGCAGAGATGTCTTCAGGGAAGTAAATTGTGTATTATTTAGGGGAAGGAAAGCAGTACAGATAAAGACAGCAAGAAGCCACTTGGAAACTAGCTATGCTCAGATAATCGGTATCAGGATAACAGAATCCACAATTCCCAGATCTCACTTTGCTTTGCTCCAAGGAATACACAATCTGTGTTGCCCACGGTATATTTATTATAGATTAGTATTTTACTGAGCTTGAATCTTTAAATGTGTGCCACACAACTGGTAAGGTTTTCTAAACCTATGTATCACTTAAAAACATTAAATCAAATAGTAAAACAAGCAAAAATACTTTTCACACAATGCTTTCTAGACAAATAAGGAAACTATTCATTTTCAAAAGCATTAAGCATTATCCACTGATGTACACCAAGTAAATGCTAAATGAATGTTGAATGAAATACGAATGCATGTCCTCAGTTCTATAAATAAGCCGTGTTCAAATACCTCTAATGTTTTTACAACATTTTGGTTATATGCTTAAATAATGATCCTGGTAATAAAATATCTAGGAGAAGAAAATTTTATAATAAATGCCCAGTCGAATTATTGCAATAGGAATATTTGAAGAGAATCAAATCTTTATAATATCTTGTTCAGTTACATCTCTAATCAAGCCAGCAAATCAGGCCTTTCTATAATGTAAGACAAATGATTAAGGGTTCATTTTGTTGTTAATTCCCATTAGCATTGATGAGAGCCGAGTACATGTATCAGGGGCAGAATAGACTCAAGAACTGGCGAACGTGAAATGTATTAAAGAGGTACGATATTTAAAATGTCTAGACTTTGATAGCATTTTCTTCAAGATTATCGTCATCTTAAACAGAGTACCGCAAGGTATTAGCAATTCAATCAACAGAAGCCACCCGTTCGTTCTCCAAGCCAGTACTGAACAACTCCTCTTGAATGATATAGAGGGAACTCTTCTGAAAATGCTGCCATTTGGTCGTACCCAGAGCTCTCCTGCAAGTACTATTAACTACTTGTAGTCATTGAAGACTTCGCGGCACTAGAAAAGCAAATGAACCTGAGGACCAAACTGCTGTCTACTAACTTGGGCTTGGCTCCGTCTTTTAATTTTACATGTTACCTTTTCCATTGAGAAACCAGCTCTCCTTGCCTCCTGTTTTCAGTTTTAGAAACAATTCTCAGGGTCTCTTTATAATAGAAGGGAGAAAATGTCTTCTTTTTTCCGGCACTGGTGTACTAGGAATTTTTACTTTTGGTCCTGTTAATCCAGCTAGTAATTCCATGAAGCAAATTCTAAAAACAAGTGATTCCAATAAAGTCTACTTATATCTTCCTAATACGCTTTTCTTGTGAAATATCATGATGTGTGTCTGTGGAGCTGAAAGGCTGAAGTGGTCACAACAATTCTCCTTCACATTATTTATTTTACCAAGAATTGCTTTGATAGTCTAATTATGTGCCAGAGCTAATGCTACCTTTCACTTTAACACTTCCCTTCCAGAAATACATTTTGGCCAGGATGGGTTAGGAATGGCAATAATAGCAAATAAAAACCTAAACTGAGAGAGAGAGTAAATAAATTTTTAATCATACAAAATTTAATACTTATGTGAAGGGACAAAATATTAAAAGTCATTTTATACAGAGCAAATTTATTTCAGAGCTGAATTCAAGTTGTGAAGCTTTGAGTGATATGATAATCGTGTTTTCCCCCTTCAGTTTTACTAGGGGATTGAAATTTATATACTCAATAACTAGAAAAGAATCGTAAAGGATCGGACTGAAGGAATGTGTCTCTCTCCATTTTTTTCGTGTCACTCTCACAGTGATTTTAATATTTTTCTTATGTCTTTGCTGATTTCTTGTGGCAAACATTGTTTTCAAACACAGACTGTTTTGAAATGAGTCCTGTAAAGTGCATGTTTTTTAGTATATACACACATTTTCCAGGTACTACAAAGAAATCCTTAACAACAACAACAGAAATAAATAGAATGTCTAAGTCTCCTGCCACTTTTACACGTTACTAAACCGACTTATTATAAGTCTTAAATTTGGGCTATTTTGGTCACTTAACTCAAGTTTTATGTCTTTCTGAAACATGAAGGAAAAGAGAATGTTTCCAAACCAAACTAACAGCATATTTGTTTTCTTTAATATTTGTGTTTTTCAAATGTTTTGGGCAAAATTGCAGAAATACTGGTGATGGGTTTTATGCATTAATTCATGTTAAGCTGGACTAGTGATTTATATATTATACTTGAGTTTTTTTTTCCCCCGAGTGGTGATCAGAAATATTGCTAATTTTTTGAATTTTTTGCAGAAACTGATATATACATAATGTGAAAACAGTAATACAGCTACGAAATATAAATATATTCAACATCTTATGAAAAAAGTGTAAAACTAAACAAGGATAACTGGTCTTTTCTTGGATCAGATCAGAGATATGACAAATGTTTCTTTTTATTCAACAATTACAGTGTAATTGACAGAGAAACAAGGTGGTGAGTTGCTCCAGCCTCATAAGCCTTTTTTTGTAGCTATATATAAATTACCATAGGCATTTCTTTCCCTTGTTTTTATTAAAATGAAGTAGAGTCATGCACATTACAATGGCATCGGTTTTCTTAAAATTTAAAATTACAATGTCACAAATAGTTCAATTAAAGAGATATTTATTTACACTCAATTATTTTACCAGTAAACTCCAGTTAGGGGCACTTATATGAAATCCAAATTTTCTATTTTACTTTTAATGAATGTTAAAAAAAATCCCACACATCTTCTATTACATGTTACTTACAGTTAAAAAATGACAATGTATAGTTTATATTGTAAGCCATATATATTTATTTTGTGAGATGCAAATATCTTCTTCTGATAAATGGAAAGCACACATGAAAACTGTAACAGCTTTAAGAAACAGTATCATGCCTTCTTGAGGTTGTGATTCCTATACATTTTTCCCTAGCCACCATTTCCTAAGCGTCTGTCACAAAGCTAGCAAATTTCTTTTCAAGTAAACTTAGAACATCTGAATTATTTAAAGTTAATTGCACATTTTTCCTCTGGAATGCTGTCTTTCCTTTTGCTCCTTTAATGAATAATGTTACCCACATATGATATGCAAGTGATTTACCATCGTAAGTCACATAGACATCACAGTGTTTTTGCTAAAAGAAATGCATCAAATTACTGGTCTTCCTTGTAATATTTACCAAGTAGTTGATTTGGATCTCTTGCAATCTCTGTTGATTAGTTGCTCACTGAATAAACAAATTTAACTACAGCAAAGTTCATTCCTAATCAACATTTACCATTACATCCTAAGTAACTAGCAAACCATTCCAGACTATGGAAAAAAAATTGTCATATAATTGATAATATTATTTTGTAAAAATTCATTCACATAAGCCATTCCTACATATGTTCTAGAGCAAGAAGTTTCTCCTGCTTGTAAAGCTAATATAGCTATCAGCATGCTTGTAAAATGTCACAATTTTAGGGGTATGACCCAGTTAAAAGTATTATCAGTGCTGTGGGTAATTTAGAATCAAATTATGTGAATGAATGACTAATAGGAAAATGTATTATCCAAATTTAAAAGAGTATTTTCCAAAAAGATTCTTTCTTTTAAGATTTCCTGATATGAGCATACCAAACTGCTGATAAACTTCTTATATTAAATAATCATCACTTATTAAAATCAACTTTTAGTGATTCTGTATAATAAATCAACACAAAAAGACAATTATGAAAGGAGTAAGCCATGATCAAGCTGTTATTCCATAGCAGCCAGTTGTCCCTGGCAGACTTGCTTGCCCGACTTCAGAGGTGCCATTCACTTGCTGGCTTCTGAATAGAGTAATCTCCCTTCCTCCAGCTACTTGGAACTTTTGAAGATGCCCAATCAGCATGGCTTTATGAGGTTGCCCTGTTTCAATTCTATTATTCCTTGTGACATCCAATACATTTTTTTGTAATGGGGCAGATATTTTAACCCACTTTATAGTACTGAGGACTATATTCCAGTGTATTAAATGTAAGATATACTTTCTAAATTTATCTCTTAAAAATTTTAGAATTCTTTGAAATTCTTTGATTATTTGGCAGTAAAGATACAGTCATGAAGGCTGCAGCTAGGTTTTAAAATTTTTAACTTGGCAGTCCTGACTTTACTAGTGCTCATCTGGACGGAGTGCTTAATTTATATATGTATAAAAGAGAAGTATTACTGAATACTCTGTATATAATATATGTAAGAAATTATACGTATATAAAATTTATATATATATTCTTATATATATTATATATAAAGTATATATGTATATAAAATTTATATATATTCTGTATATGATATATCATGTATATGATATATACATGTAAAGTATTTAGTAATACTTCTCTTTTGGAAGAAATTATATGTATATAAAATTTATATATATATTCTTATATACTATATATATAATTTCTTATCTATATTATATATACATATAAAGTATTCAGTAATACTTCTCTTTTGGATATTGAACAATAGAGCTTAAAAATGTTAACATTAAGAAAAAAGCAATCTATGCTGCCCCAAATCTTCATCAGAAAACTGAGAAGATGCCAGTACAGTTAGAGGACAATAGAGTGAAATTTTAGAAAAAATATAGTTGCAGGAAACCTCTACGGGTTATCTTTCTGCTCCGTCCTACAGGCTTCAGGCAAACTTTACCTAAACTATTGTAGGAAGATGAATATCTGGACTGTTTTTAAAGATCTTGAAGGAAGCAATTCCATAATCATTTAATATCCTTCCTTATATCTAATCTATTTGTCCATTTAATTTAGTTTATCTTCAGCAGACAAGGATAATGTTACCCTCTACAATATAATTCATCGTAACCTTGATAATTGAGATATTATTTATATAGGAAAAGATTTCCTCAGACAGAAAAAGATTGTGTTATTCTGTGTTATTTGTATTATTCAAATTAATTGTGTTAATTTTAAATAGTGATTTTAACATTAATTGCCAAGCAAAGGGAAACATATACTTAAGAGAATTTTGAAACCAGCTGTAACCAAAGATTAAAACCTATTCTTTTTTTTAATGAGAAGATAATGCTTCTTTTGGAAAAGTTCCTCAATTTTTTTCACTCTGGGAAAAAAAAATTCTACTTTCAAACAGGGATAGAAGTTTTATATTATCATAATCACAGTTGTGAGCTGTGTAAAATTGTAATTTGGAGGGGCCTTACTATTTAGCGCTTAGTATTGTGCTATAATTCAACAACATATGCATTGTCACCTTCTCATTACCAGCGTTAGTAGATAAAGGTGAAATGAGCAGTATTAATTCATTGTCAACATGTTTGAAATCAAAAGAAGCTTACATATTTTACCTCCCAAATTTTCCTCTAACTTTAACGAGACACACTAATTTTATAATCTTAAAGATGTGACTATAAAATAAAGATACATTACAATTATGACAAATTATATGCAAATTTATATAGCTCTTTTCTAAGCAGTTAAATAAGTAGAGTGTATGCATTCATTTATAATAAAACCTTTTGTCTGAAACTGTTGCGTCTTATTTGTCTAGAGTTGGGCCAGCCAGCCAATGTAAATGAACCAAATTGTATGGATGGAAATAACTCAACCACCAAAAATACAATCCAAACCTGTTTTCATTGTGTAATTTTTTTTTTTTTTTTTGTAGAGACAGAGTCTCACTTTATCGCCCTGGGTAGAGTGCCGTGGCGTCACACAGCTCACAGCAACCTCCAGCTCTTGAGCTTAAGCGATTCTCTTGCCTCAGCCTCCCTAGTAGCTGGGACTACAGGCGCCCGCCACAGCACCCGGCTATTTTTTTGTTTTGCAGTTCGGCCGAGGCCGGGCTTGAACCCGCCACCTTCAGTGTATGGGGCCAGCGCCCTACTGGCTGAGCCACAGGAGCCGCCCTTTTCTTTATGTTTTTAATGTCGTAAATGTGAATCTCTATATAGTATCATTTGTTTTTAATTTTAAAGAGCTTCATGTGAATTGGATCATAGTATTTGCACTCTGTGTGACTTGTGTCCTTTCTTAAGCTTTATTTTGTGAGCTATGCCCCTGTTGGTCATGCAGATGTTATTCATTTCAGTCACTTGCAGTGATGTCCAAGCTTAGTCTGTGGCTGGCTGTGAATGCTTACCTGTGGTGACTGATATCACAAAAATTGTGCATGGACCTTTTATTTTTGCTTATCAGTGTTTATATATTTAATATGTGGCCCAAGACAACTCTGATAAGCATAGCTAGATATGGCTGTGGTTGGATGCCCTTGAAAGAATTTCATTATAATGGCTTGGGGCCTGTAGCTCAGCAGCTAGGGCACCAGCCATATACACCGGAGCTGGCGGGTTCGAACCCAGCCTGGGCCTGCCAAACAACAATGACAACTACAATAACAATAGCCATTATAAGCATATTCAACAATTTATTATTTCCACTTGTTAAAGAAAAAATTATTCAATGACACTTGTTAAAGCATAGTAAGGAAGACTACCTAGGACCATCTTGATAGGTACAGTGCCATTACAATAGTATCTTGTGATAGGGGAGAGAGATTGGACTCAATTTCGAATATAGTATGAACAAGCCAAGGAGCAGTGTGGGGAGTCAATGGATAGAAAATAACTAAAAGGAAACATCAAGGGTGAGGGGGATTCTGGCTAAACTGACCTAACTGGATTCTTGCTAAAGATAGGCCAGGATAATCAGACATCACCGAAGGGATGGTAGAAGATAAGGAACCTGATGAGATAGAGAGGGTGATCAGATACCGAGGATGTGGATTTTTGCTAAACTCCCCTAGCAGAGTTCTTTGCTAAAACTGGAGTTTACAAGAAACTGTACAGATGGGCCTTGCAGAAGATTGAGAAGCTGACTAAAGTTTGGCCATACTCTGATGAATAATGATTAATAATGTTTAATATCAAAACAGACAACTATTGGCTGATGTGGTGGCTTACGCCTGAAATCCTAGCATTCTGGGAGGCCCAGGCAGGAGAATCCCTTGAGCTCAGAAGTTTGAAATGACCCTGAGCAGGTCCATCTCTACCAAAAATACAAAAAATTAGCCAGGCATTGTGGTGGGTGCCTATAGTCCCTCAAGAGGCTAGGCAGGAGGATCACTTGAACCCAGGAGTTTGAGGTTGCTGTGAGCTAGGCATCATGACACCAGGACACTTTAGCTGGGGTAAACAGAGTGAGACTGTCTCTAGGAGGAAGAAAAAGAAGAAAAGAAAAGGGAAAAAAAGACGACGATTAATTATATTTGCATAAGGTCAGGGGTACATTATGGGGAAGAATAGCACATGAGTTCTGTCATTTAACAATGGAAATATCTATAGCGCCTGCAGCTCATTGGTTAGGGTGCTGGCCACATACACTGATGCTGACAGTTTGAAACTGACCCGGGGCCAGCTAACCAACAATCACAACTGCAACAAAAAATAGCTGGGCGTTGTGGCAGGTGTGGGCGTAGTCCCAGTTACTTGGAAGGCTGAGGCAAGAGAATCTCTTAAGCCCAAGAGTTTGAGGTTGCTGTGAGCCGTGACACCATGGCACTCTATCCAGGGTGATAGCTTGAGACTCTGTCTCAAAAAAAATAAAAAAAATAAAAATAAAAAGTACATTTATGGCTTGGCGCTTGTAGCTCAGTGAATCGGGCACCAGCCACGTACACCGGGGCCTGCTAAACAACAATAACAACTGCAACCAAAAAATAGCTAGGTGTTGTGGCAGGTGCCTGTAGTCCCAGTTACTTGGGAGGCTGAGGTAAGAGAATCGCTTAAGCCCAAGAGTTAGAGGTTGCTGTGAGCTGTGACAACAACAGCAGAGGGTGACATAGTGAAACTCTGTCTCAAAAAAAACAAAACAGTAGAAATAGCTTTGATTCTACTACGATTAATATTTTGAAGGAAATAATTATTGTTTTCATGGGCAAAAAAGGCAATGTGAGTACATACTAACATTGACAACAATTGGTATGAAGGCCTTGAGGTTAGAAAGAATCTTATGTTTTAGAGAAACCTATATTTTAATCTTTTAAAATTAAAAATTTGTTCATTTTGTTTCATTTATTGAAAAAAATCAAATTATAAAACAACTGGTGCATAGCTGAAAAACCTTTGATTTGGTTGATAATAGTAAAAAATATAGGATGAGGTTTGCTTTTAGTTTAGGTGGCTTCATATTACAGACATTGTATAAATTTGTTTCCTTGACAAAAAAAATTGGACATTTTTGTTTCCTTAAAAAGTACAATCTCCTTATTTTTGTTTTGTTTTACCTATGACTACTTCTGAGTCATTTTGTCTGTACTACTAGATTTTAGTAGTTCTAGTTATCAGAATTCCTGGAAATCATGATGCTTTTTAAGGAACATTATGAAGTTATTGATATAGTCAGGTGTTGTATAAACTGGGAAAACTATTTTTTTTTTTGAGACAGAGTCTCACTATGTTGCCCTCGTTAGAGTGCAGTGGTGTCACAGCTCACAGCAACCTCAAACGCTTGAGCTTAAGCAGTTTTCTTGCCTCAGCCTCCCAAGTAGCTGGGACTATAGGTGCTGAGAAAACTATTTTAGAGGAAATGTTTTAGTACCATATAGATTTAATATCAGGGTGTCCATAAAGTTTGTGTGGAATTTTGAATTGCACGCTAATTTTATGGACACACTGTATATGACCATGATAACATTTGTAGGGAAAATAACCTTTTAAATGAAATATGACTATTATAAATTAGTTAACTGTGCCTTTATTTTTTTTCTTGGTGCTTGGTACAACCTACATTCTTTTAATCCTTATCATAGTATACAATACATTTACTGAGAGAAAAATTGATATTTCTATTCACTCTTTCTTGCAATTTAGGAAAAGATCACAATTATTTTATCAGTGGAGCGTTTGTTGCCAACTTTTGCGATGCTACTAATGCTCAGTAATTTAGCTTGAGAACCAATGGAATATGAGCTTACTTGAAGGATTTCCTATGGAGATGGATGGTTGTTGCATGAATGTTATTTGTATCTGACACAGTTGACATCAGACTGTTCAGTCATCTTCAGAATTAACAGTTATTTGGAAAGAAATTTCCTGAAGGTAACATTGGTCTTAGATCCCAACTTACAAAGTGCCATTACCGTTCTTAGATGAAGTTTTTTTGGTTTTTGTTTTTTTGAGGCAGAGTCCCACTATGTCACCCTCAGTAGAGTGTTGTGGCATCACAGCTCACAGCAACCTCTAACTCTTGGGCTTAAGTGATTCTCTTGCCTCAGCCTCCCAAGTAGCTGGAATTACAGGCACCTGCTATAATGCCTGGCTATTTTTTTGTTGTTATTGTTGCAGTTGTCATTTAGCAGGCCTGGGTCAGGTTCCAACCTGCCTGCTTTGGTGTATATGGCCAACACCCTAAATGCTGAGTAACAGGTGCCAAGCCTTAAATGTAATTTTGTGGTGATGAGTTGTATAGTATTGTCACAGATGTAAATGTGAAGTTAGGATTTATTGTGTGACACCACTGCACTCTACCGATTATTATTATCATTAATGCTTGGGAAATTTTTAAACTTTGCAATTACCAGACTACCATTAGATGAATAACTGTCATTATGCTCTAAAGCCATATAGATAATCCGGTGTTCAGATTCTCAGAATGGGCCCAGAGAAAATCAACACAACCAAGAGTTGGTTCTTTGAGAAAGTAAAAAAAAATATTGACAAACTTTTAGCTAGATTGATTAAGAAAAAAAGAGAAGACTAAAGTAACTAAAGTCAGAAATGGAAGAGGGTAAATAACTACCAATTTTAGAGAAATAAAAAGGGTTATGAAAGAGTACTATGAACAATCATATGCCATAAAATTGGACGACATAGAAGGGATAGACAAATTAATAGAAATGAACAATGTATGAAGCCCAAATCATGAAAAAATAGAAAAGATGAACAGATGGTATAACTGGCAAGAAGATTGAAGCAGTGATCAAAAACATTCCAAGAAAGAAAAGCCCAAGAGCAGATAGCTTCATTGGAGATTTCTACAGAACATGTAAAGAAGAGTCAATACCAGTTCTCAAACTCGTCCCCAAAAAACTGAAAAAGAGAGAACACTTTTTAACTCATTCTGAGGTGCCAAAATTACCGATACCAAAGTCTGACAAAGACAGAAGAAAACTAGACCAATATCCTTTATGACCATTGATGTAAAAATCTTTAACAAAATCTAGTAAAATGGGGTCAGTGACTCAATAACACATTAAGAGGATTATACACTGTGGCTAAGTGGGAGTTATTTCAAGAATGCAAGGATGGTTCAACACACAAAAGAGTAATCAATGTAATATACCACATGAAAGAACAAAGGGGAAGACACACATGATCTTTTCAAGTGATGCAGAAAATGCATTTGATAAAATTCAATACCCTTTCATGATAAAAACACCCAGTAAACTGAAAATAGCAGGAAACTTTCTGAACATAAAAGCCATATGTGAAAAATGTGCACCTAACATCATAATTGGTGGTAAAAGACTGACAGCTTTTCTTCTAAGATGAGGAACAAGACAAGAATTGTTATGCCAGTTCTGTTCATCATATTACCAGAAGTACTTACCAGAGCACTTAATCCAGAAAAAGACATAAAAGGCATCTAAATTGGAAAGGAAGAAATAAAATGATCTTTGTTAGCAAATGACATAATCTTATATGTGTGTTTAGAAAAGCTGAAAGTTTCCATAAAAGAAAAAAAAATCTGTTATAACTAGTAAATGAATTCAACAAAGTTGCACGATACAAAATCAACACAAAAATCAATTGCATTCCTATACACTGATAATGAAAATCCAAAAATGGAATTAAGAAAACAATTCCATTTACATTCAACAGAGGAGGCAAGAGACTTGTGCATAGAAAAACTATAAAATGGCTCAGCGCCTGTGGCTCAGCGGGCTAAGGCGCCAGCCATGTAAACCTGAGCTGGCGGGTTTGAATCCAGCCTGGGCCCGCCAACCAACAATGACGGCTGCAACCCAAACAAAAATAGCCGGGCATTGTGGCGGATGCCTGTAGTCCCAGCTACTTGGGAGGCAGAGGCAGGAGACTTGCTTGAGCCCAGGAATTGGAGGTTGCTGTGAGCTGTAATGCCACGACACTCTACCCAGGGCGACAGCTTGAGGCTCTGTCTCAAAAAACAACAACAACAACAACAACAAA